>JASCZW010009989.1:0-39183 GCA_034211315.2 Aedes japonicus | reverse complement strand
ATTGGAAAAGTTTCAAAATAACACATAGTAAGTTTCGATTGCGTTTTAACTCTGCACCTTCAAGCAGGACTGTCTTTTTATTTTGAAAACGCTACTGTCTATCGATGCCTGGCCTTTCCAGCTGAAACTTTTATTAAAATGAAAGGAATTTTGGTCCTAAACTTAAGAGACATGAACTTCCCTCCCAACCCATCTTCTTCATTTGTAGCCAAAACTTGGAAGCATTGAGGTATTTTCCATGATGATATTGAAATTGTGTTTTTTCACCCTTTTCAAATGTTTCAATGATGATTTGGAGAGCAGCAGGACATCTTATATGCGGACAAATATGTTGCTGAAATTACACAGTCTCCGTGAGTCTGTGTTATGACTGACGTTATGACTTGAACTCCAAGCTGACCTGGAGCACCTAAATTGTACTTATAAATGGAAAAAAGTCAGAAACGATGTCGGTTATTATCAATGTTAGGGGCATTAATTGCATTAGGCTTGATTGAACTAATTGCAATGAAAAATCTAAACTTTCATTTACAATTTTCAGAACCTAGAACAGCTTATATGAAGGGAAATATATTAAAATCCCTTTTTATAGTTTGCCAAAGTCAGCTTGGGTATGCTGCGTAACGAGGCCAGTAGCCCAGTCATGGTTATCTAGTAGATCATTTGATCTGAACTCCAAGGATAATTGGAAGACTTGAACGACAGATATGAATACCTCCAATAGCAAAAAAAATAGAGCAAAATTTTGCTTCAAAACGTTGTTCAACCTTCTGTAACTTTGTCAATTGTCGATATATGGCGGAAATTTAGACAACACTATAATTTTTCTAGAATACGGATTTTTGAAATTGGTATGTCCAAAATGACTTTTCACATATGTTATGATAACTTCAAGTTATAAACTTTATCAACATAAGATTTTGGTCACATAAAGGTTAAAACATTAATTATAGTGTTATTAATTTCAATAAATATAGTAGTAATTGACAAAGTTACCAAAGGTTGAATAACGCGTTTTTAGAGCTTTAATTTTGCTCAACTATTTTTGCTACTGAGTGTAGATGACAGATTATAATAACAATTTTTCGCGAACATTATTTCAACACCTGTTTCATGTATATAGGTTCTATGCTCAAATGTAATATCGACATAGTCCATGATCAACATTCAGGAGCTTTGGACGACCTACAGAACATCCCGAAAAATATGTATATACCTATTAGTATACTTTTCATGTACCATATGACTATAAAAAATAATTTGAAACATAAAATCGTTTTATAAAAATAAGTGAAAGAAAAACAAAATTAAGGACTACCAATTTATTTCAGCGCAAAAAGTAAATCCTCCACTTTTAAAGAGGTTGCTTTCAAGCAATAATCTCTGGAGAATTTCCTACGTTGCTATGATTATACTGAATTTCAAGTAATTCTTAGAGATGTGTTGGAATGTTGCCGAACGATTTAAAAAAAAAGTTCGGCTTCGACAATAAATTCAGGGGTTATGAAAAATTTGAGATATGTGATGATCCTTAAAAAGTTTAGGATAATTTCTTACCTTTGGACACTTTCATAACTCATTGCCTTGGAGTGCTTTGAAGTAGTTCTGAGAGTTTTAGTGAAGTCTGACGGAATGTTGGTTCTAAAGGAAATTTGATGAAAATTTCGACAGAACTCTGAGTTCATGTAAATTTTATGAAAGTTGTGAGGGTACTGTCATTGAGCTTTACGGAAAAGTTTATTCAATTTTGAGTCGGTTTAAATCGAGATTTGAGACAGTGTTAAATTCAGATGGCCAAGAAGTTGCGATGAATCGGTGAGTGCTCTCAGAGTGCTTTTGGAGAGTCTTTGATGGAAATAAGGAAAGACTTCGGAAGAAACACTTAAATCGATTTTCATGAAAAATCTAAACCGTTACTTCCAGAAATCAAATGTACAACTAGTATTTTATGAGTTTCGATTTTTCTGGGGAACAGTTCTGTATGAGCTGTGGTTTGATGATCTTATTTTGACCGTTTTTGATGATATTCCTTATTTTGCACGTTAGGAGATCATGGAGTGGGTGGTATTGTTGATTCAGTCAATGATATCCCGTAGTATACGAAAGTTGTTGTTTATCGTTTTCTACTAAGGGTGTCCCAGAAAGGAAACATGATAATAATGATGTAGAAGGAGATGTTCGCTCATCACCATGAGGCACCAAGAGTGAACAACAATGTTTTTGGCTAGAATGAAGATGTGAAGAGAAAGTGTTGAAAGTTCCGTCAGAGTGCGGCAGGTAGGATCATGGATCAGACGCTCATGTACCACTGTGGCTTGTATAGTTTATTCTTAGCGATCTATTGCAGTCAGTCATTTGCGAATCAAAACAAACCAGAAAGGAGAAGTTCCTCTCCCATGTGCGCATCAGTAAACAAGTGCACACAATGAATGACAAGAATAAACTATACAAGCCACAGTGGTACATGAGCGTCTTTCCATGCGTCAATTTTTGCCTGTTGAAGTGGCGGACTTGTTCCGTCGCTACAACCTACCCACCAGTGGGATGTTAGGCAAAGATTGACTTCCATGGTTCCAGGAAGTACCATTGGATACATGCCCTTTCGCTCAATTTTCAAAAAAACATCTGTTAATTTTCCTACCTGCCGCACTCTGACGGAACTTTCAGCACTTTCTCTTCACATCTTTCATTCTAGCCGAAAACATTGTTGTTCACTCTTGGTGCCTCATGGTGATGAGCGAACATCTCCTTCTACATCATAGTAAATTACTCTCCTCGCACGGAGAATACATAACATAACAATTAATGTATGATAATGATGATGTGAACTACCATCTTATGTAGCAAGGCAACTGCCGCAGCACTGAACTGTTCTAATTAACGATTGTATCGATTAAACTATGGTATATGTATGTCATCCTGTTCGCGCAACCCAAAGCTACAGAGGTCAAGAAAATCCCCTTCCAGAATCAAGTTTGCAGAAACTTGCCTAGTAAAACTTCCCACAAGATGGGAAGAAGAGCCCGAAAATGTTAACAACAGGAAGTTGATAGTCCTCTTCCCTAGCCAATTTACTCTTATCAGGTGCTCTGATGGTCCCCACTTATCTCTCAAGACATAGTGTTTTATAAAAACAAGCTGAACCCAATGCAGAGCGCTGCTACGCTTGCAATTAAATATGAAAGAAATTTGAATAGAACTGGCACGTTTATGGTTGTTTTTCGGCATAAATATTTTACTTGACTAAGATGAGGCTCAACCTTCTATCAGACATGGAAATTCACATTGTGTTTGAATTAACTTGATAGTTCTCATATTTTTGTTGAAATTTGTGTTTCATTTGTAGAGCCCCACTTTCCAAAGAGCAAAGGGGTCACAAATCACCATACAACCATTGCCTTCAAAACCCTCCACATGCCAAATTTGGTTCTATTTGCGTCATTAGTTCTTGAACTATGCAGAAATTTGTGTTTCATTTGTATTGAAGCTCCCTCTTCCAGAGGAGAAAAGGGGTCTCAAACAATTACAATTACCATCATCAGCCCCGAAAACCCCTCCATACAAATTTTCACGAAGCTCCACATGCCGAATTTGGTATCATTTGTTCTATTAGTTCTCAAGTTATGCAAGAAATTTGTGTTTAAGTTGTATGTGAGACCTCCCCCCTTCTCCCTTCCAGAGGGCAGAGGGTCTCTAACCACCATAAAGCATTTCTCCAAAGCCTCCACATGCAAATTTGATCACATTTAGTTCAATTAGTTATACAAAATTTGTGTTTCACTCTGTATGGAAGCCTACCCTTTTAGAAAAAGAACGGTCTCGTGTCACCTTAGAATTAGAAATAAGAAGAAAAATTAGTATCTTCCATTTAATTCCAACCACCTTTGCTTATCTTCGACAGATGCCGCGTATTTCTGTCTACAATGTGCAGACTTCTTCAGTGTCTCGTACTAATAACTCGACTTATTCGAGTTATTAGTACGAGACACTGAAGAAATCTACACATTGCAAATTCATAAAAACCTTCTCCAGCCCCAAAATCTTCTCTATACAAAATTTTCCGCCGATTGGTTCAGTAGAGTTTGAATCTGAAAGGATCAGACAGACAGACAGACAGACAGACAGACAGACAGAGGTCAAACACCCGGAGTGCCAACCGGCACATCCAGGATAGATGCCAGTAACATCCTGATTATGGCATACTGGTCAACGCAAAGGACAACGGACAAGTTACGGAATATGAATCGGATGGCGACGATGGGCTGGTATTCGTGCTATTCTGCTCCCTGAGTAAAGATGGGTGACACTAACTTGAAACGGCGAGTGGGCTAATGGTGCGTTTGTCTCCGTCCCGGTAAAACCTTGGCAGGCCTCCGGATACGTTCATCATCTGTACATCAATCCTCGATGGGTACTAGGCTCGGATGTAACATTCCCTGACTTACGCTGATCTGGCTCTGGACACGAACCCCATGAAGGTACGTGTTCAGCCTCGCTAGCGCCTCCTGTTACATAGACAACCAAGGGATCACGAAGGCGACTATGTACCGGATGGGGGACAGCGGCTGAAGAATGGAAGAGACATACAACAAACAACGATGGCAGGAGCGGCAAATCCGTTTGCCAGAACTGGGTTGGTGAGGACACCCCTATTGCAAACCCAGCAGGTGCAAGAGCCACAAGGGCAAGAGAAGGAGCACCAACCGATGCAGCAGCAATACAGCGCTTGGTCGAGAGATACCAAAACTACCTCGGGTAGAGGCAGCCAAAAAGCTGGTAGATGAGCTGCACGAATACGTCGACAAAAGAAACAACGTTCACAAGGACATCAAAGCGTTATGATTAAGATCCAAGGGGTTCTGACCAGCGGTTAAAGAGCGGAAGAACAGCGACACAGAGAGCCGAAGAAGCTGAGAAGGAGCTCTCAGCAGCTAAGACCGCCAGTGAGGCAAGCCAAACATTGGAAGCGAGAAGGCACGACACCAATACAACAGCGGAGGAAAACAGCGTGGTGGGAAGTATTCCACAGAGGATGCAAACTACACCCTTCTTCACGCCGAAGAGGTCAAGGGCATCACCAGGAGACGTTAGACCCGGCGGCTCTAAGAAACATAAGGACGCCCCCGTCACTGGTGAACGTCGTCCAGTAGAAGATGTCGCCGCAGGTGGCCAAACTCCATGGCAGGTTGCCGGCGAAGAAAAAAGAAATCGGGCGGTAAAAACAGGTCGAGGTTTATCAGAGGAGGAACAAAGGTGAAGCTCTCATCGCAAAGCAAGTGACGACACGTACGCGGAAGTTCTGCGCACCATGCGGACCAATCCGGATCTTAGGGAGCTGAGGTTCAGACGTGCAGAAAATTAAGCGCACCCGCAATGGGCAAATGATCCTCGAGTTGAAAAGGGATCCAAAAGCCAGCAGTTCCTCCTACAAAGAGCTTACCGAGAGGGCTATGGGCGACAAGGTCCAAGTCAGAGCCTTGTGTCCGGAAGCAACTCTCCTATGCAAGGACTTGGACGAGGTCACATCGGAAGAAGAAGTTGGGCTAGCCAATGAAGGAGCAGTGCGAGCTAGGAGAAGCCCAGATGACCATCCGCATAAGAAACGGGCCTTCTGGTACGAAAGTGGCATCGATTAAACTACCGATCGATGCAACCAACAAGGGACTAGAGTTGGCAAGATCAAGATAGCGGCTGGATCATGTGTCCACTGACAAGTGGATTTCTCAGCAACCGGAGGTGTGCTTCAATGGACTTCAGAGTACGGCTAGAGATGCTCCAGAGTGCTTCCGAGCCAGAAGGAGAATGCAGAGGGCCACGCAATAACGGCGACAAGGGAGGAACAAAGGTTACCCTATAGAGCAGCAGAGCTGCATTGAACAAAGCAATCAGGCTCAGCAAGAAATCCTGTCTTGACGATCTCTGCCGCAAGGCTAACGAGAACCCATGGGGTAGCGCATACAAAGTAGCCATGTCTAAGATAAAAGGTCCTGCCGTACCACCTAACAGGTGCCCAGAGAAGATGAAAATTATCATCGAAACACTGTCCCCGATGCATGAGCCGGCGGTTAAGCCACCCATACCGTACGCCAACCAGGATGTCCATGACGAAGAAATCAGAGTAACGAACGAACGATCGCGGTAGCGAAAGACTCACCAACCGAAAAAGCTCCAGGACCAGACGGAATTCCAAATATAGCTCTAAAAACAGCGATCCGTGTAAATCCTGAAATGATCAGGACCACAATACAACATTGTATTCAGGAGGGCAGTTTTCCCGACATCTGGAAACGGCAGAAAATCCTGAAATGATCAGGACCACAATACAACATTGTATTCAGGAGGGCAGTTTTCCCGACATCTGGAACGTGCAGCTACCGAAGCCAGGTAAACCTCCCGGCGACCCATCAGCGTATAGGCCGATATGCCAATTGGATACCGTTGGCAAATTGTTGGAGAGAGTGGTCCTAAACAGGCTCACGAAGTATTCGGAGAGTGAGAGCGGTCTATCAGAGATGCAGTTCGTATTCCGGAAAGGCAAGTCCACTGTAGATGCCATCAGAACGGTTGTGGATGCTATGGAGACGGCACAGAAGCAACAGAGAAGAGGAAACAGTTACTGCACGGTGGTCACCCTGGATGTAAAAAATGCCTTCAACAGCGCCAGCTGGACAGCAATCGCCAATTCGTTACACAGATTGAGGGTGTGCCTGAGTATCTGTGCCAGATTCTGAAAAGTTATTTCCAGAATCGCAGACTGATTTACGAAACAGACGCCGGAAAGAGGAGTGTGGCTATTACGGCGGGTGTTCCACAGGGATCTAGTCTGGGCCCGACCCATGTACGACGAGGTATTAAAGCTGAACCTTCCCAGAGGAGTTAAGATCATCGGCTTTGCGAACGACGTGGCGCTTCTAGTGATCGGTGAGTCATGAGAAGAAGTCGAAGTTCTAGTCAGGCGGAGGCGAAAGATGCGGTGGAAGACTGGGTGCGTGGGAAAAAGCTAGCTCACCACAAGACTGAGCTGGTGATTATCAGCAACCGGAAGACAGTGCAGCATGCAAGAATCATGGTCGGCGAGTCCATCATTGACTCAAAGCGGGAAGTCAGGCACTTGGGAGTCATGTTGGACGACCGACTGAACTTCAATAGTCATGTCGACTACGTCTGCAAGAAGGCTACGGCAGTGATCTCAGACTAACCCGGATCATGCCCAACAACTCTGTGATCAGCAGCAGCAAGAGGAGGTTACTAGCGAGCGTATCATCGTCAATCATCAGGTATGCATGCCCAGTGTGGTTGGCGGCATTGAAGACTGGAAGAAGTCGCGCCCAACTGAACCATACGTCCAGGCTGATGGCGATGCGTGTGTCGAGTGCGTATCGAACCATCTCGTCGGACGCCGTGCATGTGATAGCCGGAATGCTCCCAATTTGCCTTCTACTGGAAGAAGATAGCGAGTGCTACAGGGACCAAAATACAAGAGGAGTTCGGAATAGAGCGCGAGCCAACACACTATCCAAGTGGCAGCAGCAGTGGGACAACGTTGCGAATGGCAGGTGGACCCATCGTCTAACTCCCAACCTGTCGATGTGGATCAACAGAGCACACGGGAGCTTAACTGCTGCACGACACAATTTCTGTTCTGGTCATGGGTGCTTTAAGCAGTACTTGCACAGATTCGGCCATGCAAGATCGCCGGTATGTCCTGAGTGTCATGGCCTAGAAGAAACGCCGAAATACGTCATTTTCAGTTGCCCAAGGTTTGCGCAACCACGAGGAGAAATGGCAGCCATTGTCGGTGCTGACGGCAACGTAGACAATATCGTCGGACGTATGTGCAGCGACGAAGACAAATGGAATGCGGTGAACACGACTGTAGTACAGATCGTGTCAGCACTACAGCAGAGTTGGCGGGAGGAACCACGACAAGCGATGTAAGTGGCGAGAAGGAAACACGATCAGTTTCGGGAGAAATTCTTTCGCCGGGGAACTCTCTGATGGAGTAGGCCAGAGCCACCGCCGGGGGCTGGTTGAGTAGAACGCGTCGTAGCATCGGCCTGGGTCATCGGAGCGCCAGTGAACCAGGCTTCACCGGAATCACTGGAGTGACTTTGGCACCCTACCGGTAGGTCCGAAAAGTCAGAATAAGATGTCTTATTCCGGGCGGGATTGCGCACCGGATGGCTCGGGTGCAAAGCGTATCGTAGTTGTATGTGTAAAATCGTAAGAAATCTACTAACAGGAGCCAAAGGGCTCAGCACGATGCATGTTAGTCGCTGATTGGCGAAAAAGTAAAAAATAACAGCAGGAGCCGAAGGGCTCGGCATGGTGGGAGTCAAAGGGCTCGGCATGATGGGAGCTAAGAGGCTCGGGAAAATAACAAGTTATAAATTGGATGCGGCGCACATTGCGCATAACGCCTCCCTCCGAAATAATACTGCATGGTAGCTCCGTAGGGGAGACCCGGGTGATCGGTCAACTAGGAGAGTGTTTTTTAGTGGGTAGGCACACATGTGAATCCCACACAGCGCCAAATCAGACACTGGTATGTGCATGTGCATTGTGAACATGAACACAACAGGCCAGTCTTAAGAAGATTTTTTGAACTCCTAGAATTAAAAAAAAAAAAAACAAAACAGCAGACAGACATTTTTAAATACATAGAAAGCAAAGAAATTAATATGATTTTTGAAGCTTGAAGCTAGCGATTTTGATACTACAGTGTTGCAGAAAGGAAACGTTGGACAAACCGGTACACTATCACATTTTTTAAAAATCCCTTCATCAAAAATTTGGGAATTTTTTTTAAACTCAAACCTTATGACTTGAAAAAAGCATACACTAAAGAGGTATGTAGTAGTAATCCAAGCTGGATTAGACTTTGGGAACTTAATAGAAATTCCATGAATTATAAGAATATATTCTAATGCAGGTTAGGATAATACATGTATGTTCAGAGTGAATTTTAGGTCTGACCGAATTTCAAGTCCTTGGAAGCTTCAAGGAATTGCTTTCCCAAAGAACCAATAGAGGATCATCAAACTTGTAAATTTTGGAAAAGTTCCAGGTAAACTTTGGAGATTTTCCATGTGATCTATTGGAAAATTTTGGAGGTCTTTTGAACGTAGCTCTGATGGAGATTTAGGAAAGTTTTGTGGTAACTTCATAAAATAATTGCGAATGTTTTGGACAAGTTTCGATGGAATATAGCAAAGGAAACTAGATAATTCTTTTAAGGCGAGAATAACTGGAATACAAAACTGGCTGCCATCATGACCGATTTGTAATTCCTTGTCGCATTTCTGAAGGCATGAATCTATGAAACCAGAAAAAGTTAAGAAGCAAAACTTTACCGAATTTCATATAGAACTTCAAAGAAATTATTAATGAACTTCACAACATTTTGGTGGCAATTTCAAAATTATTCAGAGAGAACTTCGGAGAAACTATGACAAATTGTCAGGATAACTTAAAAATATAGGGGAATTTTCAAGATGTTCAAGCAAAAAATCATGCAAGACCAGATTTCAGAGAACATTCCAAAAAAGTGTGTTATAGCCTGGTAGGTTTAACTACATGCAAATTTTGAAACAACTTTAGAATAATTTAGAGAGGTTATGAGAGCTCAGGAAGAACATCATGATGTCCTTTCGAAAATGTAGGTCTGACTGAAGTTTTCTATGACCTTATCTTTTTGGGCGTTCATTTGTATCTTATATTCTTGCTGAACTTCTCAAAAAAAAAATGTTCCTGCCACTAACTTGGAACAGGTCAAAGAATACTTCAGGGAAATTCAGAAAAACTATTGAAGAAGTTCAGCAAGAAGATAAAATAAAAATTCAGACAGATCGTCCACAACGATAAGGTCATAGAAAACTTAAATCAGACCCACATTTCATCAAAGACACCCAAAAAAGCTGAGGAAAAGTTTGTATGAAAGTGTGTAACGGGTGTCCACTAAAAATGAGAATGATTTCAATACTTTTCCATCAGAACAAAAACGGCCGCATAGAAATGTCACTTTAGATGAATGAATCGTTGCACTCTCCAGAAAATTTTCATACACTCTTATTTCACTCTAACATGTTCAGTCGTGTTCAGCATGCCGTCGAAACAGGAAGAACTGCGCGCGCGCGTTGTACAATTCTTTCAAGCGAACGAAGATCGTGGAAAAAAATACACGGTGGACCATTTTTGTCGTGAAAAAGTTCCGGTATCCACCGTATACCGTATCCTGGCATGCATGAGAGTAACCCGGAAGAAAGGTTGCGGCCGTCCAGCGAAAATAATGAATGAGAAAACGCTCCGCTCGCTGCGCAGCATGTTCAACAACAAGGATTCGGTAAGTCAACGGGAAGCAGCCCGAAAGTTCCATTGTTCCAAGTCACTCATCTGCAAGACGCTAAAGAAAGAAGGAATAGTGTGTAGAAAGAAAACCAGATCCCCAGAGTACACAGATGAGCAGATTCAAACCGTGAAATCCCAATGCCGCTGGATGACTCGGAATTACGGCGGAAAATCTTTCGTTCTGGACGACGAAAGCTACTTTCCTCTTTCGAAGTCTCAGATACCGGGAAACGACCGATTCTACACTAAGGACAAATCTACTACTCCTCCAAAAGTAATGTATAAGTTCAAGCACAAATTTGAATCGAAGGTTATGTTATACATCGTAATATCCGATAAGGGTATTTCGAAGCCGTGGTTCAAACCAAGCAGTTTGGCCATCAACCAGGAGGTGTACCAAAGAGAGTGTTTGCAGAAAATACTCATCCCATTTCTTAAACAACATCACTCGGATGGCAAATACGTGTTTTGGCCGGACAAGGCATCATCGCACTACGCAAAAAAAAACGCTAACGTTTTTGGAGAGCCAAAATATACCATATGTCCCAAAAGACCGGAATCCGACAAATTTGCCACAGTGCCGTCCTATCGAGGATTTCTTCGGTCTTTTGAGCTCCATGGTATACAAGGATAATTGGAAGGCCAAGAACACCAAGCAACTTACCAACGGGATCAAAAGCTGCATCCGAAAAATCGATGTGGCTGCCGTCCAACGGTCATGTTCCAGCATAACGACTAAGCTGCGCCGCACGGCGGACCACGGACCATATGACAATATTCACTAAACTTAGTTTGAAGATTTAAGTTGACCCTTTCAATAAAATAAATCAGTTTGAACAAAACTTCACTGGTATTTTTTTCCTGACCCATTCTTTTCGTTCTCATTATTTAGTGGACACCCGTTAATAACGTTAAAAAAACAAAAAATCCTAATGAGGTTTGTAAAATACCTATGATAAGAAAATTAAGAGAGAGAGAGAGAGAGAGAGAGAAAAAAAAGAGCTTACAAAGAAGTTTAATTCGAGAAATTTTAAGAAAATCCAAGAATTTTTGGAAAAGGTAACTCTGACGAGCACCTTCGGAAGAGTTTGAAAAAAAAAAAACAGAACAGAAAAACAGAAAGTGCAGAACTTCTGAATCGTGAGAAAACGTTTTATAGAACTTTTTAATTGAAGGTCAGAGTGCTTCAAAGATAACTATGGATATTCTAAGAAAATTCAACGAACAGCAGTAATAAATTTTACAGAAATTCAGAGAATGTTTCGAAAAAGTTCATTTAAAAACAAAACAGCGAGTTCTTAAGTTGATTTAAGCAAAAACGTCACAAAAAAAAATGCTCAAAGACAACTCGAAAGAAGGATAGAGCGAACTTAGGACAAACATTTTAGCAAGTACTTGAAAAATTTCATCAATGTCACGTATGAACTGCACAGAAATATCTTCAAAAATTAAGGAAGAAGTTGAGAGAGCTATTGAGTCTGAACTTCCGAGAATTGGGGAAGGTCAGATGGAATTTAAAGGAAACCCAAATTTTGAAGAGAGTTCAAGGAAAGTTCAGGAAGAAATTCCAACAGAAAAAAATTGAGAAATTCAGAGAGAAACATCCGAAGACCCAAACCGTTTTTGACAGTACTCAGTAGATATTCAATTGGAACACGCCAAGGTTGAGTTGCTGAACAATATAGCTCACAGTGAAACAAGCTCCGTTCCACAACCACGCCGCCTACAAACATCCGAAACAAGCCACTTGCCAACAAAAATTAGTCCGCTAAAAATAAAAATAGAAACTGGTGTGTCCTTTCGTGACCATTTCCGTTTATGTGCCCGAAAAAAGAAACCGCAAACGAGCTAAGTTTGTCCTGAAAAGATATTGTCCTCAGGTGACTGTCTGTTTGGCTCTTCGACCCGCTTCATTCGCTGCCGGAATTGTGCCAAAAAAAGAATCCCCATTCAGCAATTGCAATTTCCGTAAATACGCTTCAATCGTCATCAGAATCGAAAATAGAAACTATCAAACTTCAAGTTCTTAATGGAAAATGCATTTTCTACTCCAGACCAGAACAGCAAGCACCCTCCGAACCATTCGATCTCGTTAATTGTTACAAATCGCGCTCGTGAGGATTTGGCCGGCGAAGGAGCGGAATGGTGGGACACTTTGAATTCCACGCGTGCTCGTCGTGGCGCGAATCGAGATGGAGATTGCACACTTCTCGCTGCTTGGGGAACGTAAAAAGATGGGAAAAGCGCAAAAAGCTCAATGCCGAAGTTGGAAGGCGAGTGACTAATAAGGAATGGTACGCTAAATGCATTTGCTTGTAATGAGCTCGCTAAGCAGCTCAAACCCGTGGCAATGCATAGGATCTTCAACACGGCAGCTGCTCCAGCCTTTCGAACGTATATTGACAATGTTTCTTTAAAACGCGATGTGCCAGCGTCGAGTGCATCTTGAAGCTCATAGCATTTTGTGTAAACAAAACGTGTGTGCGATTCCGAGATACCAGGCAGTTTTTCCCCGAGCCGCGTGTCTTATTGCACAAATGCGGAAGAAGCCGCCATCCCGAAGGAGCGAATAACAATAAAAGCTACTTATTGCTAATTAATTTCTTGTGTATACATAGAGGTGTAATGTTACGAGAGCAGTTCGCAGGAAGGTAGGTATGTCGAAATCGCACCTTCTTCTTCTTCCTGCGAGAAGACAAACGACGACGACGACGACGACGACGACGACGATGGGGGCATGTAAGCCGATTAAAATTATTGGAAACAATTTGAGGAACGTCGTTGTCTTCCAGAGGTGCGCTTCTGTAATCTATATAATAAAAATGAGTTTGGGTTTCCTTTGTCACGATTTAACTCGCGAGCAGAAGGACCGTTTGGCATGAAAATTTGTATGCACGGGTTTTTGAGGCCGGAGAAGGTTTTTAGGATAGTGAGAGACCCCTCCCTTCTCTGAAAGGGGGGGCTCCGATACAAATGGAACACATTTTTCTGCATAACTCGAGAACTGATCAAGCAAAAGAACCCAAATTTAGCATGCGGAAGTTTTTGGAGACAAAAAATGTTTCTATGGTAGTTTGAGACCCCTCCCCTCTCTCAAAAGGGAGGCTCCCATACAAATGAAACAGAAGTTTCTGCATATATCAAGAACTAATCAAGCAAATGGAACCAAATTTGGCATGTGGGGTTTTCTGGTGGCGAAAAATGTTTCTATGGTAGTTTGAGACCCCTCCCCTCTCCTAGAAGGGTGCTGTCATACAAATGAAACTGAAATTTCTTCATAACTCTAGATCTAATAAAGCAAATTGAACCAAATTTGGATTGTGGGGATTGTAAAGGCAATAAATGTTTCTACGGTAGTTCGAGACCCTCTCTCTCTCTCTCTCTCTGGTAGGGAGGGCAGGGCTCTCATACTAATGAAACACAAATTTCTGCATAACTCGAGAACTAATCAAGCATATGGAACCAAATTTGGCATGTGGAGGTTTTTGAGGCACAAAATGTTTCTATGGAAGTTTGTGACTCCTCCGCCATCTGAAAGGGGAGGGAGGGTGGCTTCTATACAAAAACAACACAAATTTCTGCCCAACTCGAGAACTAACCAAGTAAATGGAATCAAATTTGGCATATGGAGGTTTTCGAAGGCAAAAAATTACTTATTGTGGTTTGAGACTCCTCCCCTTACTGAAAGAGGGGGCTCCCATACAAATGAAATACAATATTCTGTATAACTCGAGAACTAATCAAGCAAATGGAACCAAATTCGGCATGTGGAGGTTTTTGAAGGAGAAAAATGTTTCTTTGATGATTTGAGACCCCTCCCCTTTCTGAAATGGGGGAGATCCCATACAAGTTAAATGCAAATAATTGCATAACTCGAGAACTAATCAAGAAAATGGAACAAAATTTGGCATATGAAGGTTTTTGATGGAAAAAACTGTTTCTAAGACTTTTCCGCCTTCTAAAGAGAAGGGGGGAGCTCTCAAACAAATGAAACAGAACTTTCTGCATAACTCGAGAACTAATAAAGCATATGGAATAAAATTTAACTGGATTTTTTAAGAGACATATTCATATGGTTGTTAAGACCCTTCTGCTCTCTGAATGGGGAGAGGGGCTCCTTTAGAAATGAAACGCAAATTTCTGATTAACTCGAGTACTAATTAAGTAAATGGAACTAAATTTGACAGATGAAGGTTTTTGAAGAAGAAAATGTTTCTATGGTGGTTTGAGACCCCTCTGCCCTCTGAAAGGGGGCTCCATACGACACCAAATTTCTGCATAATTTAGAACTATTCAAGTAGATGAAACCACATTTGGCATGTGGGGGTTATTGGACACAGGAATTTTATATATCCGATACAAATGAAATACACTATTCTGCATGACTCGAGAACTAATCAAGCAAATGGAACCAAATTTAGTATGTGGTGAATTTTGAAGACAAAAATTGTTCTATGTTGATTTGAGACCCCTCCCCTTTCTGAAAGGGGGAACCTATTCAAATGAAACGCAAATCCTTGCATAACTCGAGAACTAATAAGATAAATGGAACCAAATTTCTTATGTGGAAGTTTTTGAAGGATAGAAATGTTTCTATGGTGATTTGAGACTCTTCCGTCATATGAGGAGGAAGGGGGAGGGGGTGCTCTCAAACAAATGGAACCCAAATTTCTGCATAACTCGAGAAACAATCAAGCAAATGGAACCAGATTTGGAATGGACGAGTTTTTTAAGGCATGAAATGTGGTGGTTCAAAGCCCCTCCTCCCTCTAAAAAGGGGGGCTCTCATACAAATGAACAAATTTCAACCAAACATGAGAACTATACCTGCTGCTTTGCAAATTTGTATTCAGTGGTTTTTGGGTCCGGGAAAGCATCTTATGATAGTTCAAGAGCCTTCCCGCTTCTAGAAAGGGTGGGATCCCATGCAAATGAAAAACAAATTCCTGCATAACTCGAGAACTAATCAAGCAAATGGACCCAAAATTGGTATGGGTGAGTTTTTGAAGGCAAGAAATGTTTTTGTGGTAATTAAAGACCTCTCCTCACTCTGAATAGGGGCTACCATACATACGAAACACAAATTTAAACCAAACATGAGAACTATCCCAACCGCTATGCAAATTTGTATGCAGGGGTTTTTGGGTCCGGGAAAGGATCTTATTATAGTTCGACACCCCTCCCGCCTTTAGAAAGGGGGGCTCCCATGCAAATGAAAAACTATTTTCTGCATAACTCAAGAACTAATCAAATAAATGGAACCAAATATGGCACGTGGAGGTTTTGTAGGCAAGAAATGTTTCTACGGTGGTTTGAGACCCCAAGCAAAAGAAACCACATTTAGCATGTGTTTAAAACCTCACACATGCTAAATGGCAAGAAAGGTTTCTATGATGGTTTCAGATTCCTCTTCGCCCTGAAAGGGCAAATGAAATACAACATTCTGTATAACTCGAGAACTAATCAAGTAAATTGAACCAAATCTGGCATGTGGAGGTTTTTGTTGATGAATACTGTTTCAATGCTGATTTGAGACCCCTCCCTTTTCTGAAGTGAGGAGGGGGGGGCTCCTATACAAATGAAACACAAATTTATGCATAACTCGAGAACTAATCAAGAAAATGGAACCAAATTTGGCATATGGAAGTTTTTGAAGGAGAGAAATGTTTCTATAATGATTTGAGACCCCTCTGCCTTCTACAAGTGAAGGGAGGGATCTCCCATATAAATGAAACACAAATTATTGCCTAGCTCGAGAACTAATCCAGCAAATGGAACCAAATTTGGCATATGGAGGTTTTTGAAGGAGAGAAATGTTTTTATGGTCATTGAGGCTCTTCCGTTTTCTAAAGGGGGGGGGGGCTCATACATATGAAACACAAATTTCTGCACAACTCGAGAACTAATAAAGCAAATGGAATCAAATTTGGCATGTGGAATTTTTTAAAGGAGAGACATATTCCTATGGTGGTTTAAGACCACTCGCCCTCTTAATGAGGGGGGTCCAATAGAAATGAAACGCAATTTTCTGCATAACTCGGGAACTAATAAAGCAAATGGAATCAAATTTGGCATGTGGATTTTTTTTGAAAGTCAGACATATTTTAATGGTGGTTTGAGACCCCTTTGCCCTCTGAAAGGGGGGGGGGGCTCTAATACAAATGAAACGCAAATTTCTGCATAACTCGAGAACTATTCAAGTAAATGAAACCACATTTGGCATGTGGGGGTTATTGGAAACCGGATTTTTATTTATATAAAAATGGATTTCTGTCTTACTGTCTGTCTGACCGATCGGAGTGAAAATATGTATGCAGGTAGTTTTGGGGCTGGGGAAGGTTCTTATGATTGTTTGAGACCGCTTCCTTCTTTCGGCTCACAAACAAATGAAACACAAATGTCTGCATAGCTGGAGAACTAATCAAGCAAATGGAATCAAAAATGGTATGCGGGGTTTTTTGAATGCAAGAAATGCTTCTATGGTGAATTCAAACACAAATTTTTACCAATCCTGAGAATTATCCAGGTAACTAAGCCACAAACTGTGTATTGTCTGGGTAAGAAGAATGTTCTAATAGAAGTTTGAACTCCTTATTACTCAAAAAAAAAACTCATTAAAAAAAGCGTCAGTTCTATGTAATGTTTATTCATTTAGTTGCAGGCGTAGCAACGCTCGCATCGGGATCAGCTAGTGGTAACTAATAATGGCGGTCATAAATGGTCATACGGAAAGGTGGGTGCATGGGCCTGTCGGTACTAATTAATGCTGTTGATCCTGACGACAACGGAAGAGCTTAGAAAGTTGCAGATTTCGATGAGTGTGTTAGGGGCTTTATGATAGAGAGTAGCACTTCTTGTTCCTCAGACAGACTCAAAGCATTACTAGAGGGAAGTAGATCAAAAACTACATGAAGAGAAGGAGAAGAATTAGTCATTCCAAGTATATATTGTAAGAGATGAGTAGAGAGAAATTTTCTCATCAATCTTCATATCCTTTTCAGATTCCGAGGACTCAATTCATTACCAAAAAACAGATTGGATTCCTTGCGGTGAAAGTCACAAGAATACAAAAACAGCCACTATCAGGGCAGATTAAATGATTAAATAGACTGTTGGAAATAAGGATCTTGTTGTAGTGATTTTATCTACAGGATATATCGAACTTCAGTTCTGTGGAAAGGTTTTTCAATGCTAGAAGCGTTCCTATTTTTCTTTTATGCAACATGAGATAAATCAATCAATCCTCAATGGATTTTGAAGACTTCTACTTCAATCGGTTGGAAAATTTCCTCATATCAGTTCCATTATCAAACTGACGATCTCTGATCTTAGTTTTTTCGTAGGTCCACTGATTCCTTCGCACATTCAGGGTTTACTTGTAGGTTTTGAGCTCTCGACAAAGAGGGATATTCCGAGAGTTCTTCTTTCGAGCTCCATTTGACGTTATTTCTGAACGCGATCGACTACTTTGATGAAACTTGCACCAAAACTGTAAACAAACCACTGTCATTTTTTTTTTTTTGATTCCCAGCACTAGAAGCGTACCTATTATAAAAGCTCACTGACCACTGGCTTTGTTGATGAAACTACATTCAAAACTGTTTTGTCTACCAACACCTCCTCTATGCATCTTTAAAGCCGAAATGAGCATGAGCATAAGCATGATTGACCGCCCGAGGTGCAAATGCAGGTCAAATAGAGAATGGGTAGGAATATGTTGACGTGAAACTCGCTTTGTTGGAAACCGAGAACACCTCTGCACTTCCACGAGAAATCACTGGGAGGTTGGATAAAATGGTTGGGTTTGCAGCCGGATCCGTTTTTGGTAAACGGTGTGCTGAATTCAACTGACGTCGGCAGCGAATAAAATATTTAGCTATGTTCCCGATTTATTCTCTGTACAGAGATGCACATTAGAGTTATTCAAATTTTGGCACCGATTTAAACCATCAGTAGGGATGCTGTTGTGGCCACTCACAAGTGTGTTATGGTGTGGTTTATTTCTGTGGAATACAAGCATACGTTAAGAACATCGAGTTTGAGGACCGAATTAAACCATCAGTAGGGATGCTGTTGGGGCCATTTACAAGTGTGAATGGTTTATTCAGCAGAATACAAAAGTATTTTACAACATCGAGTTTGAGGACCGATTTAAACCAACTCACAGTGGTCAAAAAGTCGATTTTAACGCTCTTAAATCATAGCTCCCTAAATAGCTCCCTAAATAGCTCCCTAAATAGATGGCGTCTTTGGCAAAATTGCTAGATATGACAAGCTACATATTTTGACGGCATGACTTTTGTGATCAATCCCCCTGAAAGTGAGATAAAAATTCCACTTTTTAGGATTTTGAGATAGAGAAATGATATCTTCAGCAAAATTGTAGAAAAAGTCAATACAAACAACTTTACGCAAGACATAAAAATTGTATGTTTCACCCAATTGGAGATAGAAAGCGTTTTATAAGAACTATCTCGTTTTATCGTTTTCTAATGCAATATCTAAATACAAAACTTTCTAGAATATACTATACCTGAATTATTTCAGTGGGATGAGTTATTGAACTTTTTTCCGTTTTTTTCGTCGTATTTTCGAAGGCTGTACCACACTTAGGAGCAGGTAGGAGCAGATAGACTTGACTGCGTCTAATAGTACATTAAATGAACTTGCAAGTGGTGCTTAGTTTGTCCGTCCACAACCGTCTGCTGGGAAGTTATGCTCAAAACAATATTCAAACACTATAAAAAAATGCGTTGTCATGGTAACCACACCTTCAAACTCATTAGTTTTAGCATAATTGTTCTTTTTTTTGTCAATATTTTTATTCAGTATATTTTACTATAACTAACCCGCTTTTAATTTCAATTATTATTAATTATTAATTAAACATTTGATTCGAAACCGTTTTTAACCGTTTGTTAGCAGCTGTTTATCATCGCTAGACAATGGTTTCTCATGCTTTTTGCTTGTAATGTAGCAAGAATTGATGGAATTCAATTAGGTTATCTATAAGCATACCGAAGTTGGACTCTGATTTACAGTTCATTTGTATTACATATAAAATTTGGTGTATTTATGTTTCCACATTTCAATTATTTCATATATTTCAATATTGCGATTGGAAGAAATCATAGTTTTGCCAAAAAACCAAATAATCTTCGCAATGACTACTATAAAACTATTTGGTCATTTTATGACCTTCCTCATTGCCAATTTGCCGTTTAATACATCTACTGGAGGCACAATGGCTTTAAAATGCTTTATGAACTGACCATGATAAGATAATTTGAATGAGTTCTGAAACGGCATTTCAAAACAGCATTTTACGAGTTCATAAAGTTAAAATAAAACCTTTGATAGGAGTAAAAGGAACTTAAGAAGACAAGGTTTAAGATCGTTGTAAAGAAGCTGTGTAGGTTCTCATAAACCTGACTAAAACTTGAAACCAATTGGCACCTCTTACTGTCATAGTAAAACCAAATTGATTTCTAGTGGCTTTCATAAAACTATAATAAAACTTAATAAAGCTGGATGGTTTTTTGCAATGTTACTTGGGATCTGCCGTGAACACGACCAATCTTGATCCATTGGCAACGTTGGCGTTGATCTTCTTCCGACAACCTTCCTTCAGGTGGCCGCGCTTATCACAGCCGTAACATTTCCCGGCAAACTTGTCGCTTCCGCGATTCTTTCAATGGTCGCCAGCAAATGCGATGAGATTTTCCTCGTGGCTATCCATCCTGTCCAAACGCGTCGACTTGTTGCTCAGCAACCGGGTTTTCATCAATTCGTAGTGTTCGGTCAGCGAAAGCGAATTCGGTGGATACGACGTGGACTGTAAATTCGGGACTCCCAAGCACGGTTCTTATCGGGCGGACAATCTCGGATCACTTGGTCGGAAATAATTGTATCGGTCGGAATCGGTTCAAACAAAAAACTTTATTTTTCCTCAACCTAACTAGCGCGTCACGGCGTTCCTCTTCGGTGGTTGAGTTACTGATCGCGGCCTTTTCCCCTCCTCGATTTTTCCTCCTTGTTGTGCTTTGCGTTCGCGCCGTATTTGATGCAGGTAGCATTTTTTTCTTGGAAGGCATACTCTTTGCGTTCTGGAATAGGATTGGTTAAAAAATATTTTCCGTATGGAACATCCACCCGGCCTGGTTAAAGTATTATGGTTTATCAGTTTTAATCGGGTTTGCCTTGATTTTTCTCAATTGGCAAAAGTGACAGTTTGGTGATGGATCGCGAAATTTTTTTACCTTCACTGAAAACATCCACGACTCGCACAAGATCATCGGGACCGGGATGAACAGCGGTGATACGACCGAGCTTCCACTGCAGAGGAGGTCGGTTCTTGTCCTTAAGCAGTACAATCATTCCCGGTTGCACGTTGGCGGAAGTGTTCCAGTTCTTCTTTCTCGGTTGCAAGCTGCATAAGTAGTCGCGGGACCAAGCTATCCAGAACTGGCCACGTAACAGTTGCAGATGTTGCCATCGACCTAACCGGCCGATATTGAGGTCCTGGTATGTTGGTTCGGGTACTGCAACCATTGGGCGACCAATCAGACAGTGGGCTGGAGTAATAACTTCAGGATCAGCCGGATCTCCAGCATCCCAGCCGGCAACGGGAACTGGTTTGCAGACAGGGCCAATATGGCGGCATTATGAACGACGGGCAAGAACCCGGTTCAGCAGGTTGTGTCTACCACAACCGAAGGCTTTGCGGTTGTAAAAGTGAATTGAGTGTTCTTCTGCAACTGCTACGCACCGCCAAGATGGTCGATCGAACAGTTTTCCAATATGCTCAATCGGATGACAACGGAGCTAACTGGCCTGAACCCGTTGGTAATACCGGGGGACTTCAACGCTTTGGCACTCGAGTGGGGGAGTCGCCCTACCAACCCTAGGGGCCAGATTCTTCTAGAGGCCTTGGCTAGGCTCAATGTGGACCTAGCCAATGTGGGTACCAAGAGTACCTACCATATAAACGGAGCGGAATCGATCATCGATATAACATTTAGCTGTCCTGGGCTGATAAGCAATTGGAGGGTGGATGATGGCTACACCCATAGCGACCACTTGGTTGTTCGATATTGTATCGTCCACAATACAAGGCAGCGTGCGGAAGGAGGAGCATCCACTCCATTCGCCCGCAGATGGAGGACGCCCTACTTTGATGTAGAGACTTTTTAAGAGGCGCTTGAAAGGGAACGAAATTTACGCGAAACCCAGGAACCTTGTGGCGAACGACTTGTTATGACACTTATACGAGCGTGTGATGCGACCATGCCGAGGGAAGTCAAACCGAGGAATGGAAGGTCGCCGGTGTATTGGTGAACGGAGTGGATTGCCGACCTTCAAAGAACATGCCTCCACGCAAGACGGAGGGTGCAAAGATATTATTGCGTGAAGAAATGTATCCGTAACTGGATCCGTTTCATGGTGACATGCGAGCCGAGCAAAATTTTGCTTCCAAAAAACGCGTTGTTCAACCTTCTGTAACTTTGTCAATTATCAACACTATAACTAATATTTCGACCTTATGTGACCAAGATTTTATGTTGATAAAATTAATAAATTTGAAGTTATCATAACATATGTGAAAAAAGTCATTTTTGGACATACCAATTTTAAAAATCCGTATTTCTGTGAAAATTTAGGTAGCATATTAAATATTTCTCCATGACTTAAAACAATACAAAAAGTAATGTGGACAAAGTTTGAACTGTTTTCATCAAGTGATTTGGACTACAGCTGCCGTTAAAATTGACGCTCCAACATGAGTATTTCCCTTTTTCACCCGATATTTACCATGCTGAACTATCGGTGCAAAAACAAAGCCGAGGCATTGTCATCATACAGGTTTGACACGAATTAATAAGATGACAAAAGATTGTATAAAGGTGATAATTGAAAAGTTGGCCGTATTAAGGTCGTGAGATTGTAGTTTAAAACCTCGCCACTAAGGCGATACTCAATCTAACTTTTCAAATTAGCTAAACAGAAACAACGTAGTGTGAAAACAGTTCTTTCATTCTGGACTTCTGAGGACTATACGTTAATGTTTTCAACCTAATTCCAACCAATTCAGGCTGAACAAATATTCGAATCGAAACCGACGAAAGATCAATCTTTCCAAATTCACCCACCCTTCACGGTAGCCCTCGTCTGTGAAATCTCCTACTTGGATCGGAGATCGACACTCTCTCTCTCTCTCTCTCTCTCTCTCTCTCTTTCGCTCCGAGTACCGCAGGCGCGAGAAGTGGGCAGCAGCATTAGTCGATCGAAGCACCCGAAGAAACGCACCGTGATTGACAGCTATATTGATTTTAATCATGCTGAAAGTCAATTGTTGCGCTTTATAGGACCCATAATTCGATTGGCAGTGAATTAATTTACACCATGAAATTATAATATCAAATAAGCCCTGCTGTGCGGCGAACGGCCGGAGAAAAGTGGAGATCCCGAGAGTCGGGTGGGCCTCGGTGCGTGCGGAATGTAGACAGGCAGGCAGTTGGATGACTGCGAAGAAACGATTAGAGAAATCTGGGCAAACCGCGTAGGAAGCTGAGGGTGGAGGTGAGTAATCAGAAACAGAAGGTTTTCGGTTGTTGAATCGGGAGTCCGAATCTTACGGAATGGTTTTTTTTTATTTATGGTGTGGCAAGACTGGGTGGTAGTGAATGAATATTAAAGTACTGGATAGTACTGGAAGGACTTTAGCCACAAGAACGCTTGTCTTGTTTCCAGGTCAGGGACGTTGATTTATCTGAAGATGCTTATTGCAGAACCACTCTGTCCATCTCGTTCAGACCACAGCGAAAACAAAGATGGCAGGGAGATGATATTTAAATTATCAGCAATATTTCTCAATTTGTTTCCCATTTATCTCTGTTTACAGCCACCCCTGACGACTCAATCTGCGTGGAACAACGTGGAGATATCGATCGGGACGATGTGGCTGCAGGCATCCAAGGAAGCAGGGCTCATCTGAATATTCATGTTTGACGTATGTCACCGTCGGTCGACGGGGCAGGCTCTGCGAAATTGCGATAAATCGACTTCAGGTAAACGTAATAAAAGATTGGCAATTGAGGGACTTCAGTTCTAATAAAAATCTGACCATTATTGTAAATCTGCTTCAAATCAGTTGTCATCGATTCCATTCCATTAGATCCTTACCTGATTCTAACCGCATCGTAGTGCAGATTGGAGTGTAATAAAAATGCGTCGTTCATAACGGGTGGTAACTAAAATTTTGGAATTTCTTTCTCAAGCTGTCAAAAAAAGACAAACATAGTTGAAGAAGATCTGATTTATTCAAATAAAAGATACATTGTCCATTGTTGAAAAAAAATTAGTGAACATTTGAAAACGGTCCGTAATCGGATGTTCGGCGAAGCTTCCGTTTGATGTCGGAACAGGAGCGTTGTACGGCCTCCATGTCAACTTTGCGAATGCATCTCTTGATTCTACCAATCAACTGTTTGCAATTCGTGGCTCTTCAGTTATTTTTGTACACCAAGGAACTCAAAACCCCGAAGAAATCTTCGATTGGGCGACACTGAGGCAGATTTGTCGGGTTGTGGTTTTTGGGTACAAATGGGATCGAATGGGTATTCAGGAACGATTGTGTTTTTATGGCGTAATGCGATGACGCTTTATCCGGCCAAAACACGTATTGTCCATCAGCATGATGTTTTTGTAGAAACGGGATCAAAATTTTCTTCAAACATTCGTTCTGGTACACATCTTGATTGATTGCCAAACCAGAGGGCTTGAACCATGGCTTAGAAATGCCTTTCTCGGAAATGACAATGTACAGCATCACTTTCTGTTCAAACTTATGTTTAAACTTATATTTTATGTTCGGAGGGGTAGTAGAACTATCCGTTGAATAGTATCGATCGTTTCCGGGAATCTGCGTCTTCGAAAGAGGGAAGTAGCTTTCGTCGTCCAAAACAAAACTTTTTCCGGAATAATTTTTAATCAACCAACGGCATTGGGATTTCAGCGTTGAAATCTGTGCATCAGTATATTCCGGGGCTCGTGTCTTCTTTCGGCACTTTATTCCGACTCTTTTCAATGTTTTGCAGATGTACTGGTGAGAACAGTTGAACTTTTTTGCGGCATCCCGTTGGCTCAGTGAATCCTTGTTGTTGAAGGCACGAGAAAGAGAACGAAGTCCTTTTGCGTCCATAATTTTGGCTGGTCTTCCACTACCTTGCTTGCGAGCAGTTGTTGGGGATCTTAGGATATGGTAAACAGTCGAAGTCGCAACATTTTCGCATTTAAAATGTTGTACCGTATACGTTTTGCCGAGATTTCTGTGCAGTTCGTAGAACTGTACAACGCGCTCGCGAAA
Source organism: Aedes japonicus (assembly GCA_034211315.2). NCBI lineage: Eukaryota > Metazoa > Arthropoda > Insecta > Diptera > Culicidae > Aedes > Aedes japonicus. Next base: position 14,471 of record JASCZW010009989.1, on the reverse strand, counting down.
TACTTCTTGTTTCGACGGCATTTTGAGCAAAACTGAGCAAGCATAAACAAAACAGAAAATACTTGCAGAAAGAGGAGAGAAAGACCTAACGCATACACACTCTTATTTCTCTCTGAGCTCGTTTGTTGTTGAGCATAGAGGCCTCGAAAAAATTCCAAAATTTTAATTGCCACCCGTTAGAAGAAACCTGTAAATCAGAAGTACTAGGCTGCCTGAAAAGTCCGTTTAAATCCCTACATATGGCGTTGATAGTCGCCAATGTGAACCGCCAGCATTCATTAGTGACAACAATGAAAAGATACCGATAAGCATCAAAAAACTGTTTTCGTGTTTGATATTAAAGGGAATTTTCAGGCAACCTAGTAACTCTAACATCATAATTGATTATTGGTCATTGAAAAGTGTTACTTGAAACAGACACTGACTAAAAATGAAAGGCTAAGGTTTTATGAAAAGAGTAGGACGCTGAGGGTCCGCTTAGGGAGGAGAAAAGTCTTGAGGCCATAGAATAATTCTTCTCTATATCGGTTAGTTTTGCTTTCACAATCTCTTGAATTAAAGTCATAAAAAATAACCCAGACTAACAATTAAAATAATCACGACAGTAAATTAACCAGTTTTTGGGTCTTCTTTTGCAGTATTTTTTTGCCGCTCCAAAACGTCCAACTGACCACCATAACCTATCTTTGTTTCTTCCCATGGAATTTATGTTGTCTGAATAGACTAGGTTGCCATTACCCTTCCTTCATCATCGGCTTTGGACTGACTTGCACTCTTATTGCCCCAAAAAAACGCAGCAAAATGAAATCAAAATAGAAATAAAAAACTACCCAGCATTTAGGGTACTTCTTAGAATATTCAGAAGGAGACTTCCCAGGGCTTCAGGAGGATACTATCTAAAAGTTCAGGAAGAGATTCCCCCCAGCACTTCTTAGTAGTTCAAGCAGGAAATCAGAACCAAACATCAGCGAAGTTCAAGATCGCTCTTCCTAGAAGTTAGGCAGAGAACTTCTCCGAAAATCAGGAGAAGACTTCTCAGAGCTTCAGGAAGAAGTTTAGGGAAGATAACTTCTTAGAAGTTTGAAAATGTTCAGAGAGAACTTCTCTGAAATTCAGGAAAGAACTGCTCAGAAGTTCTGGAGCAAACTTCCCAAAAGTTTATTTGAAACTTCGCATTAGTGCAAGCTTTAAATAACTGTCATTTTACTTGCCTGTATTTGTAGTATCTATTTTCAATTCGAAATTTACACTTTTTCTCCTCTTCCGGCTTTTTGGAATATCTACTAATAACTCAATAATTGTCCGCCTAAGATCACTAAGACTCTTCCAGAAGATTATGTTTAAGTTAAGAATGTATGATTGGAACAGAAGCCCCAAATCAGCCTGCCCATTTCAAGGAAAAGTGGAAGAAAGGAAAACTTAATTCCTCTAGGTTTTAGTTGGTCCAACTTCACACAGGACTTCCTATCTTTTCCAAAAACATCCGAAACCCTTCATGCCCACATGTTAAGAACAGAAGCCACCATTTCATGACAATGTCGGCGGTATCTTCAAGTATTTCAAAATTTCGGACTCCCTCAAACGCATTGTTCTGGCAATGCTTCCCACTGTGAAGACTTTTTTGTAGCAATTGACAGGAATCATTTCCTTCGATGGATACTTTTCCAAAGTGCTAGACAGCTTTGCCGAAATTCAGAAGAGTACGCTTCAGACTTTCAGAATGAGGATCTCTCGAAGTTCAGAAGGAAGACTTATAGAACCATGTGAACTTACCTTGAGAATAGCGAGCGCTTCCTAGTACTTTTAGCAAGAATTTTTCAGAGGTTCAGGAACAAATTTCCCAAAAATTCAGGAACAAGCTTTTAAAAATTTCGAAAGAGGACTTCTCAGATGATCAGTTAAAAATTTCCAAAAAATAAAGGGGATTTCCAAAATTTTCGGTAAATCTTTCTTCGGATCCATTCAGGATGGGACTTATAAGAAGTTTTAAAAAATAAACTCAGAAAAAAACTTTCCCGAATTTCAGGGACAAACAAATCCCTCAACGAGGTGAGATGGAAACCAGAAGTTTTCTGCTGAACTTCGAGGAAGTTCGTTCCTGAATTTCTTTGAGATTCCTGCTTGAACTACTCCGAAGTACACCTTATACTTCTGGACAAAAAAAATCCTGTTTTTTTCGAAAATATCTACTTGAACTTCTGGGCATTCCCAAACTTCAAGGAAGCCTCATTACGGAGTTCTGGAATTTTCGATTCTAAACTTCAGAAAACTTCTCTAGAATCTCTGGGAATCAAGAACTTTTGGGAAGCCCTCTCCTGCACTTCAGAGAAGCTTTTTCCTGAAATTTTTGAGAGTTTCTCTGAAGTGCAAGAGAGGACTTCCCAAAAGTTCTTGATTCTCAGAGATTCTAGAAAAGTTTTCTGAAGCTTAGAATCTAACGATCCAGAACTCCGGAATGAGGCTCTCTCGAAGTTTGGGAACCCCCAGAAGTTCAGGTTGATATTTCCTAGAAAAACATGATTTTTTTTGTCCAGAAATATAAGGTGTATTTCGGAGTAGTTCAAGCAGGAATCTCAAAGAAATTCAGGAACAAACCTCCTCGAAGTTCATTAGAAAACTTCTGGTTTCCATCTCACCTCGTTTGAGAGATTTGATCGGCAAGCAAACTTCAAGTTTAGAAGAGAAGTGAGATAAATTTCAAGAAGCTAATCAGTATATTAGAGAAGTTTTCGAAAATCCTTCCAAAGTTCAGTGTCCTTTGTCCCAAGTTGTGCGTTAAAACCCCGGATTACTATAATATGTTTCTTGTCCTTGATTGCTGATGTTACTTCGCTTAGTTTGCTTAAAAAAGTGTTTTGGTTAACATTAAAAGCATGAACATTAATTATAATTGGAATATTACTTTCAACTTTCACTTTAATCCAGATCATACCTTTTGTTACTTGTTTCAAGCTAATAATTCTAATTTTCGAGTTTTCCCTAATTGCAAATGTTAAGCCCCTCGTCTTATTGACATGATTGTCAGGAACGTGCCATGTATAGTTTTTAGTTAAAATTTCATCTCCAAGTAAGTTAACCTCTAACCTTTAACGTTCCAACTAGACACCTTGATTAGTTTGTCGTTTGGTTCTGGCGCATCATTTGAGATAATATCATTTTCATTTCTGTCTTCTAGATTTGTGTGTGCTGGTTGATCATCTGTAGTATTTCTATTCTTTCTTTTGTCCTTCTGTTTTTTTCTCTTTCACTGATTGTTTGCCTGCTTCGGTCCTTGTTTTCTGTTCTTCAACTGACATTACTCCTATCACTATTGCTGAGCATGCTTTTGGGCCTTTGTGTGTCACCTGAAGTACGTTATCTACGGCATTTTCAGATCCTTCTACTACACTGTCGTAATGATTTAGTACTTCTCCTTCTGTGTCAAACATTTGAAGAGTGCCATTTTGCAAATAAGACTCATTTATGTTGATTAAACTTCCATTCTGTCCGTATACTCTAAAAGTTATAATAAACATTTCAGAAATCTATTCTGGAGGATGTAATCTGCGATAAACTTTCGGAGCTTGTGCACATTGTAATCCGACATGAGATATTCACCTGTCAATCTCCCTAGCTGGTCTAGAACTGCCCTGATCAAACAATTACCATCTCCTTGTATTTTCTTAAGCGTTATCTCTCCCTGATTACTTGGTAACCTATGTTTATAAAATGCTTCATTTGGTTTAACATGTGCATCATCCCAAGCTAGGCTTGCTAGTGTATCTGTCCAATTTACTCTCAGTTATTCTTTCTGTGATACAACCACATCAGAATGTATCTTCCCTTGCTTTTCTGTGAGCCACAATCTGAAAGGCCTGACCTGTTGATAAATCTGTGATATTATCGCTATCAAACATGATCGATTTAATCAATCGTTCTTACCTTAGCACGTTTTTAAACAACTGATTTCATGAAGCACTCACTCTAGCAAAATTATGATAATCAAAAAAATGACGGACTAGCGAACGAAAATTTTAAAATTAACCATCCGCGCAGCATTGTAAACATCAGACAAATTTCCTGTTGCCTCCCGCTGTTTCTTATAGGGCGCAGTCGCGTTGCACTGATACTCACTGTCGATGCAAACACACCACCACACACGACTCGGCCACTCTCGTTCTCTCACTTGCCAGAATATCACACTCCCGCTTCACTTTACTCAATTTTTGAGTACAATTCTCGAGTAATTCATAATTAGGGCCTAAAAGCCATTGGTAAACAATGACTTTAAACGTTGATCTCTCACGAATCACGAAAATTCTACTATATCCAGCTACTCCAAATGATAGAACTAACATTATTCTACCAGATGCTGCTTTCATTTCACCAGAGTGATTTAAGATTTAAGAGAAATCGACATTTAAAGTCATTGTTTACAAATGGCTTTTAGGCCCTTAACATGAATTACTCGAGAATTGTATGCTATCTCTTTTTCTCACGGGAATATTACTCAATTTTCGTAACAAGTGGATCTACTCAAAAAAATAAGTTGATCCACTTTTTAACGAAAATTGAGTAACATTTCCGTGAGAGAAAAAGAGATAGCATACAATTTCACTCAAATATTGAGTAAAGTGAAGCTGGAGTGCAGGCTACAGTTGTGTGCATCCAAATCGTCGTTTCACTTGTTTCTACAGCCACCCTGCCGCCGACGCTTGCCAGCCACTACACCACTAGTCGAACGCTCCAAGCTCGTATCGCTCGCCCGCTCTCACTATCGGCAAACCTTCTTCCAACCAGGATTGCCACATGCACAGGTTTATCTAGATTAACACAGATTTTTTTCATATTTTCCATACAGATTTTTGAGATAAACCAAGATTTTTAAGATTTCTGGCAATTGCTTGTCCTCTGAAAAACCTCAAATTTATAATATGTGAACATTCCAAGATCCCACTTTTTACCGATTCTACTTTAGTTGCGCTGTTTAAGGTCCATGAAGCAAAATAAACCGATTGGCATTGACACCAACAATAGGCTGATGCAAAATTTGAAATATTTGCTCCCCTAAGCTTAATCGACGCCAATTTGGGTCCTGAGAGTCCCCAAAAATTTATAACACATTTGGTTTTAATTTGGCTTTGCACACGCTATTCAAAGTTTGTATGGGAATTAGTATGAAGAATCTCAAACTTACAAATCCAGATCCCTAACATCTTGATATTATGTCCTTAAACCAAATCTTAAATACATTCATATAGTGTAAGTTGTCAACTATCAAAATGCCGAAGATACCTGACATGTAAATATTATACAAAAATAGTTATTCAATAAAACATAAAATACTCACTTCAGGTATGATGTTTTATTCTTATTTGTGTTTTCTTATTATTTATATGTTTTTTATAGTTTATATTCATTTATTTTATGTATTATATTTTATTTATATTATTTTATATATTTTATATATTTATTATTTAGATATTTTATAAGCATTACATATTTTTACTTCTTATTATTATATTTGTTGAATAACTATTTTTGTATAAAATTTACATGTCAGGTATCTTCGGCATTTTGATAGTTGACAACTTACACTATATGGATGTACATAAGATTTGGTTTAAGGACATAATATCAAGATGTTAGGGATCTGGAAATGTAAGTTTGAAATTCTTCATACTAATTCCCATACAAACTTTGAATAGCGTGTGCAAAGCCAAATTAAAACCAAATGTGTTAAAAAATTTTATGGACTATCAGGACCCAAATTGGCGTCGATTAAGCTTAGGGGAGCAAATATTTCAAATTTTGCATCAGCCTAACCAACAATCAAAAAGAAACTAGCGATTCCAAATTGGCTCACTGTTGTAGAACTCCTTTGTTCCAACTGCACCTGACACCTTGCACCTCGCAATGCATTTTTCCACTCTTCTGTGCAAGAATCTTTGTTTTTGTTTTGATTCGCTTTGTTGATTTGACAGAATATATGAAAGGTTCTTCAATTCAATTCATTAAGCTTGGGACCGAGCTTAGGACCTATGTGCTGGTTTTGCCTGAGTCAAAAACTATATCCATTTTGTTCTTCACTATCCAGCCTCTGCTAACACTACAGTGACAGCTGACAGTTTGAAAGTCAGTTTGTGTATGTGCCACAAAATGATTTCTTCACATTTTTTTTGAGATAATCATTTATGAAAAGTTCTCAGACATTCCTTGAGACGTTCTTAATGGCATTTTTATAGCTATTCTCCAGGAGTTTGGTGGCATTCTTCTAGGGATTCTGTCAGGAGTTTCTTCTGGCATCTCATCGGCAGTATTTCAAAACATTCTTGTTATATTTTTTTAAGGAATCCCTGAACTTAAAAAGTTATGTGATTCTAAAGGAATCTCCGGAGGACACCTGGAAGAGCTACACAAAAACTTTAAGGTAATTCCAAAATTTATAAGATAAGATAAAAAGTAATTCGTGGAGAAAAAGCCTGATTTGTTGGAGCAATCTATGAAAAATGTTTTGCATGAATTCCATAATCTCATTTATTTAATTCTAAAATTTCAAAAAATTCGCCAAGCACTTTATAATTTTTTTAAAAAATTTTTCTGAGATTTCTGAAGGAATTTTAACATATAACGGGTGTCCACTAAATAATGAGTACGAAAAGAATGGGTCAGGAAAAAAATACCAGTGAAGTTTTATTCAAACTGATTTATTTTATTAAAAGGGTCAACTTAAATCTTCAAACTAAGTTTAGTGTATATTGTCATATGGTCCGTGGTCTCAACAGTCGGCGCAGCTTAGTCGTTATGTTGGAACATGACTGTTGGACGGCAGCCACATCGATTTTTCGGATGCAGCTTTTGATCCTGTTGGTAAGTTGCTTGAGATGATTTCTTGGCCTTCCAATTATCCTTGTCATACCATGGAGCTCAAAAGACCGAAGAAATCCTCGATAGGACGGCACTGTGGCAAATTTGTCGGTTCCGGTCTTTTGGGACATATGGTATATTTTGGCTCTCCAAAAACGTTAGCGTTTTTTTTGCGTAGTGCGATGATGCCTTGTCCGGCCAAACACGTATTTGCCATCCGAGTGATGTTGTTTAAGAAATGGGATGAGTATTTTCTGCAAACACTCTCTTTGGTACACCTCCTGGTTGATGGCCAAACCGCTTGGTTTGAACCACGGCTTCGAAATACCCTTATCGGATATTACGATGTATAACATAACCTTCGATTCAAATTTGTGCTTGAACTTATACATTACTTTTGGAGGAGTAGTAGATTTGTCCTTAGTGTAGAATCGGTCGTTTCCGGTATCTGAGACTTCGAAAGAGGAAAGTAGCTTTCGTCGTCCAGAACGAAAGATTTTCCGCCGTAATTCCGAGTCATCCAGCGGCATTGGGATTTCACGGTTTGAATCTGCTCATCTGTGTACTCTGGGGATCTGGTTTCTTTCTACACACTATTCCTTCTTTCTTTAGCGTCTTGCAGATGAGTGACTTCGAACAATGGAACTTTCGGGCTGCTTCCCGTTGACTTACCGAATCCTTGTTGTTGAACATGCTGCGCAGCGAGCGGAGCGTTTTCTCATTCATTATTTTCACTGGACGGCCGCAACCTTTCTTCCGGGTTACTCTCATGCATGCCAGGATACGGTATACGGTGGATACCGGAACTTTTTCACGACAAAAATGGTCCACCGTGTATTTTTTCCACGATCTTCGTTCGCTTGAAAGAATTGTACAACGCGCGCGCGCAGTTCTTCCTATTTCGACGGCATGCTGAACACGACTGAACATGTTAGAGTGAAATAAGAGTGTATGAAAATTTTCTGGAGAGTGCAACGATTCATTCATCTAAAGTGACATTTCTATGCGGCCGTTTTTGTTCTGATGGAAAAGTATTGAAATCATTCTCATTTTTTAGTGGACACCCGTTAGTTCTCCAAAAAAAATCTTCAATACTCTCTTCAAGTATTCCGATTGATGGAACAGTTGATTCGTTACATTACGATCCAAGGAATTCTAGATAATACAAAGTATCTTGAAATTGAGGCCTTCAATAGTTCCGCATGGTGGTGGACGACCAGAAGGCTATCGTTGGAGTCAATTATCATAAGGAATTTGGAACAGTTCTCGGAGCTCGTGTTGTTTTTCTCGTTCCAATCTGCAACTACAATCAAACCACCAGCGCATTTTCTGTCATTCTAATGACACAATGCTCATTATCAATAAACCGAATTCAGTCAGGATTTCCGGAATTTCTGAACATGTTCAATCCGCTAAAGTCTCACTAATGATTCTCCTTACAAATATTTGTGAGGATGATCACCTAAGACACGTGACGGATTTTGGAGTTTCTGATTTAGAGAAGCATCTTCGTAAGAAGTCGGAAATATACGTAGGAGTAGCAATGCTTAGATCCGGAACTCTCCATGTTGGAAGTATTCTACTTGATGTACTGTGCTTCATATACCGAGTTGATTAAACAGATCATTAAGCGCTTTGATCTGAGCGAATCCAGTTCTGACTACTGCATGAAGCCCTGACGCCGAAATGCTGTACACTTTGAAGGAGTTCTACTTGATTATAAAGCTATAATCAGATTTTCTTTGCAACCGGTGAGCAACAGGCCATCGAAGATGAGTTTCGGTTTGTTTTCTGCGATAACTCCAGAACGGAACAACTTTTCGACCTCATTCGAATCACATTTTCCGTTTTGGGCAGAAATTAATCGGATGGCTGTTTTTCAAAAAAAAATCACAATGTAGGGTGTAAATACTTAAAATTTCCAGAAATTGTATTTCGGCCATTACCTGAAAAAGTAAAACATGCAAACAAAATCTAAGAAATTTAAATTGTTATGCATTTGAATTTATCAACTCTTTTTTTTACGCGATTTCATAGAAAACGTGGAATATATCCCTCGTGTTAAAAAAAACCCTTTATGTATTTCAAGTGCATTTCAGTTGCTACCGTACTTCAGTTGCTATAATAGGTTACATGAGAATGTTATGTTAGGGTTTCGCATTTTCAGAACTAATCACCGATTGAGGTAAGTTTATATCATTGTTATTTTTATTTTAACTCTTTATTTATTCCAAATTTTACATTATTTTACATTCATATATTATCCTAGGTGATCCTGCTAAGTAATTAACATTTCAACCTTATATGCTATCATTAATATCTAATTGTGTTAATATTATTTTTACTTTGTCTATTCAGAATTTTTAACAGGGTTTATTTTGCCTGCGTGTCAGAATTACAGTTGATTTCTTAAAACTACTTCTTATCTATAGAGAGAATTGATCATTGCAATTGAAGATTGCAATGATTTTTGTCTAAAATTATGATATGTTGGACATTTTTTCTAGAGTCTCAACGTTTGAAATTCTATGCAATTCAATAGTACTGAACCAGGGTGGCAACTTCAAAATCATTTTCAGAACTTTGTTCTGAATCCTTTGAAGTGCTTTTTTCCTAGTTGCACAACAACTAGACCATATTGGTACAGCATAAAGCATGGCCGGTCTAAAAATTTGTTTCAATATTAGAAGTTTGTTCTTTAAACAAAGTTTGGATTGTCTGTTTATAAGAGGATACAAACATATTATGTACTTATTACATTTGGCTTGAATGCCCTCAATGTGATCTTTAAAAGTTAATTTTTGATCAAGGCTTGTGTGGGAATATTATATGTTGAGTTTTGGAAGCATTGGGAGAAATCTTCCATTTTTGATAATAATTTGTAAAAATATCCAAGCTTTTTTGTAGCCTCCTGGATATAACACGAAGACTTTTTCCTTTAGCGGAACTGCCTGTATCATCAGCAAAGCAAGATTTTTGACACCCCTGAGGTAAATCAGGGAGATCTGAAGTGAAAATGTTACATAGTATTGGCCCAAGAATGCTACCTTGAGGAACACCAGCTCTAATGGGCAATTGAACAGACTTAGAATTCTGATAATTTACTTGCAAAGTTCTATCGGTTAAGTAGTTTTGAACTAATTTCATGATATAAAGCGGAAAATTAAACTTTTTCAGTTTCGCAATCAAACCTTCATGCCAAACACTGTCGAATGCTTTTTCTATGTCTAGAAGAGCAACTCCAGTGGAGGAGGCTTCAGCTTTGTTTGAACGAATTAAATTTGTTACTCTCGAAAGTTGATGCCTAGTTGAATGCCCATGGCGAAATCCATACTGTTCATCAGCAAAAATTGAGTTTGAAATGATGTGAAGCATCATTCTATTCAAAAGTATTTTTTCAAAAAGCTTACTTATCGAAGAAAGCAAACTGATCGGTCGGTAGCTAGAAGCTTCAGCCGGATTTTTGTCTGGCTTCAAAATTGGTACGACTTTTGCATTTTTCCATTTATCTGGAAAGTATGCTAGATGAAAACATCTGTTAAATAGTTTTACCAAGAAAGACAAAGTACGCGCAGGGAGTTTTTTGATGAGGATATAGAAAATGCCATCATCACCTGGTGCTTTTATATTTTGAAATTTTTTAGTTATAGTTCTTACTTCATCCAAATTGGTTCCCCAAGAATCATCAAAAATATTTTCTTGAGAGAAAATATTCAGATACTCCCTAGAAACCGATTCCTCAATAGGACTCGTAAGTCCCAAACTGAAATTATGGGAGCTCTCAAACTGCTTAACAAGCTTTTGAGCTTTTTCCGCATTTGAGAGCAAAATTTTATCACCTTCCTTAAGTGCTGGTATAGGCTTTTGAGGTTTTTTCAAGATTTTAGAGAGTTTCCAGAAAGGTTTGGAACTCGGATCTAATTTTGACACATTATTTTCAAAATTTTTGTTCCTCAGGGCAGAGAAGCGTTTTTTAATTTGTTTTTGTAAATCTCCCCATATGATTTTCATAACGGGATCACGTGTTCGTTGATATTGACGCCTACGTACATTTTTCAGACGAATCAAGAGCTGAAGATCGTCATCAATTATAACTGAATCGAATTTAACCTCGCATTTAGGCGCTGAAGCTGCTCTTGCTCTAATTATTGAAAAAACCAGAGATTCAAGAGCATTATTAATTTCATTTCTTGTTTGCAATGGAACAATAGGATCAAAGTTGTATTCCATAAATGTTCGATATTGATCCCAATCAGCTCTATGGTAGTTGAAAGTAGAACTGATGGAATTAGAAATGATTTCTTGAGGTATTTCAAATGTAACTGGAAGTTTATATCATTGTGGTTATAGTTAATACCAAGCAAATGTTTTTTATTACTCGAACACGCAATGCAAATTTCGTGCATATTTTACAATATGGTGTTAAAAAACCTCGCTCATTGTAGACAGCACAAGTGAGGCGGCATTTGTAACCAAGAAGTGCAAATGTACTGCACTCTTAAAAATAATGAATATGCATGAATAATAATAATACAAATGATGTAATCCATTTTGCACGTAAATACTCCGAGACTCAGAGATAAATATGACTCAATTGTATATTCTATTTCATGTGCTTTTATACGCTAATTTGAAATCCTCAATAATAAATACTGACACACTCAAAGTAACGTTCCGGATGCTACACTTACAATAGCTCTAATGTAACCTCAAATCAAAGTCCGTGAAACGTTGAAAAATTACCGCTTGACTTAAAAGTGGCATGTTCAAGCCTTAAATTTACATCTTCCTTGTCTTTGGTGTATAATAACATCAAACCTATTGTCAACACAGTCAGTTTCGCGCGTAACTTCATGTCACAAGTTCAAATTCATTCTCTTCCGTGATAGATTATAATTAGTAAATTGGGGTTAAACGGGTCAGATACAACAAGAAATTATCCCTGTTACGTTTCTGAATGTGATATGTGTAAAAGGTTTGCACATTCACTCAAAAAATATTGCAGAGAATGGAACAATATGAGCAGAATCAATAAAAACCATCAATTTAAGGGATATTGGGGCAAAACGGGCTATCCACGAGATCCAAAAACACGCAAAGTTGCTCTAAATTACTTCTATACAGATATCCTGTGGGATTTGTACTTTTACAGCGAAAATAATTTGTGACGATTGCTGCTGTGCGAAAAGTAAAAAACAAATAAAAGGAAAGAATTTGGGTAAAACGGACAAGACGTGACATAAAATTATCTCTCTAAAATTACTCAATATGATATTTGTAAACGATATGCATTTTCACTCGAAATAAATTGCGGAGATTGCAACTGTGTTAGCAGAATGGAGAAAACCCATCAATTTAGGGTGAATTGGGGCAAAACGAGCAGCTTTTCGTGCTCTACACAACACGAAACCTGCGCCTATCGATTTATTAGCCCATTTTCCTTTAGGAATGCATTTGGTTTGGTTCAAAAACCAGCGGCTTCTCTTACTTGGGAATTTGGGTTCTTTTTTTCCACTGTGCGGTTGTTTGACACCGCACAGATTGAGAACCACTGATGCAGATTATATAATATCTCCCAGCCCTGAATTCATCCAACTTGAAAACCGCACCTAACTTAAGTGCTTTGTATTTTCTGTTCACCATATTCGACGGTTTTACATGGATTTCATGGAAATACATAACTTAGCTATGTAAATTCATATTGTTAGATTTTTTCCGCCTTTTGTACACCCAAAATAAAAAAGCAAGATTGTAATGCAATTTCGCATGATTTGGTTTCCTTTCTCGTAATGGATCGTAACCCGGAAAAGAAAGCAACATTGGTCGTGGGCAAAAAAGCAACACATCAATTCGATTGAAAAATTCAATGTGTGCGTGATGTTGTACAGTTGATTAGTAGTAGTAAATTCAATGGCGCACAAAAAAAAAGATTACATCCGCTACCGTGAGTCGAACCGCGACCGTCAGCATGACGGCTCTTCGATTGTAACCATCCGGTCACCACAGCAAGTTGGGGTGAACGGAATAAAGTCCTACACTTTCTTCGGTTTTGAGGCACTCAACGTTACAACAATGAAGCAAATTTCGGTCGCACACACTTACATGGCTTCGTTTATTTCATAAACCGCATGGTGACTTGATGAGAGGGCGATAAGGTGTGATGACGAGTGCAGATAAAAAATAGAACACTTGACAGCGGAATAGCAACAGTGGAATATGGCGTAGCGGCGTTCTGTGCCATTGTCTCACCCATATTGAGGAAGTTGTTGACGGTTGAACAAAAACCCAACGGTTGCTGCGATTGTCGAGGCACTAGGCACCGCAGCGATAACCACTTGCACACACTTGCATGGCTTTGTTTATACCATAAAAGCTTTGTGGAGCATGATGGAGCAAATTTGCCTTTTCAAGAATCATGCGGATTTCTCAAGATATGATTGCCAAAAACTGCAAAATTGCAATTATGCATTTTGCTACAATTTCAACTTTTGGGTGTATGGTATGGAAGCACTGTGCTAAGGGGCAGGCGCTGCGAAATTGTGATCAATCGTTCTTCAATATCATATTAAAAGATTGGCAATTTATGGACTTCAATTCTAATAAAAATCTGACAATCTTTACAATCTTTTTCAAATAAGTTGTAATCGATTCCATTCCAAAAGATCCTAGCCAGATCCTAACGCATCCTGAGTGCAGATTGAAGTGTAATAAATCGTGTCCCACCACCTCCAGCTCCTAATCGTCTGCCTGTCTGTTGAAAGAAGTCACCACAAACCTCTTCGCTGCCAGCAGCGCTACGTCGGACTGACAGACAGGACAGACCGGCACCATGCAAAGTTAAATAAATGCTCCAGCTCTTAATAACCGACTCATCGACCGCCACGCTGAATAGACATCCTCAAGTCGCTCCTCGCCTCCCGGTTATTATCATCATCATTATGATTATATTATTATATCGAGCGATGCGCAACTTTATATAAATTTCTATACCATTAGTATAATGTGAATACCACTTTTATTGCGATTCATATTTATTTATGTTTTATAATATATGCGCTCTTGGAATCAGCGTTGCCAGGTATACCGATTTATCGGTATTTATACCGAATTTTTATTCTCAATACCGATATACCGACAAGGGCTCTGAAAATACCGATTTCCAACTTTTTATACCGATAAATACCGATTTCTTATGAAAGTTATTTCAACATTATATTTGGTTAATTATTTATCAGCGTGTTTTTTAGATTACTTACCCCTAATTAATTATTTTTCAGAAAATATTTTTCTCAAATAAAACTGCACCAGATTTGAATAAATAAAAAAACAAAATAAAGGGAATAAAAAAGCTTTAAACGAAAAAAAAGTAAGTAACGATGATATCCAGATCATTCAGTCACTACATTACATTTTCATTAGTGTTAAGTTTCAACATTATCCTTTAGCCAATGGCATCTATTTTCGTATCAATTAATAAAACCACAGATAGCCACAATACATTTAACATTTTCTTATACGTCAAACGCAAGGGAATTAAATGCCAACTATCAAAGATCGCTTTGAGTTTCACACGGAGGTAATTGCATTGATCAATTTCTCTTAGTCGATTTTTGGCTTATATCTTA
>JASCZW010009988.1:0-39204 GCA_034211315.2 Aedes japonicus | reverse complement strand
CTCATTGTTAGATTTGTCCTATTGAAAAAGCCCCTAAATTTGCTCTTGGGATGGTGTCCAATCAAGAGAAGCAACACATCATTTTTCTATCGCATTCACCCGCACGACGAGTTAGCGAAATCGTTCAAAGTTGCTCCAAATCAGGACAACAATCACAACAAGACAGTCGAGCGATTCCACGAACAAGTGGGAAATTTTTCCAGTTTTTATTTTTTGTATTTTTTGATTTGCATGAAACCTTGCATACAAGTTTTTGGGGAAAAAAAACGCCGTTTTGCATACTTGATTCGCCATTTTGAATCTAGCCTTACTTATGAGAAGGGCCTATGAAAAATGCACATGATATCTTCAAAAAAAATTATTTTGGAAACGGTTTGTCCGATTGGTTTTGTGTCTTCGGCGAAGTTTTAGACAATTGTTGGTGCTATATGGGTAAAATATGCACGGTAAAAAAAAGGTTTGGTTTTTGTGTTTTGAACTAAAATATAGATTTTTTCTTAAAAGTTACATGTCAATAATTTTTTAATTATTTTTACGTTATAGTTGACTAAAAATGCTATCGATTGCACAGTGAATTGTTCTGGAGAAAAATAGGTTACAATGAAAAATTTTTTTTTTTAAATTACAATTTTTAAAAAAGCTATTAAGAGAAGTCAAAAAAGTTTGTCATTCTAATTTTATGAAAGTACATTAAATTTGCAAGCAAAAAGTATTTAGATAACATTTTTCTAAGATGCACCGTTTAGAAGATATTACTGATTTAACATTGATTTTTTTGATAACTTAATAAGTTTTGGCCCTTTTCGGCTGTACTCCGTGTTTTTCTAGTTTCAAAAGTATTTTTTTTCGGAAAGATTGGAAAATTTTGAGTTAAAATGACACTGAAAGCTTAAAGATTCGAGTGAAATTCTCTGCCTTAAAAGTATTTTGAAAAACAAGTTACAAAATCCCACTATCAGGAACAATGACTTCTTCAAGTGATTTTTGGTGCGTTGTGCTGAAAACGTGCTAACAAGTATTAGATACAGGTAATTAGATACCAGTTAGCTGTACTACGTACAGTTGGTGATTGTAAACATGGTCTTTGTTGGAACTAGTCCACCATGGCCACGCTGGCCATAACGAGGCTAGCTCCGTCGATGACCGTTTCTTAATAATAAATAAAAAGAACGCAGTCTTAGTCACCTTCCATCAAACTAGACGGCTGCCGACTGATACCTCAATCAACAACCGCCGCAAATCTACCTCGCTCCAACTCTCCAAACTCGTACCTGAAGGTTCGACGATACCTGAGCGTTCAAATCTACCTATCTTCCAACAGTCTTTACCCAGCATTCTATGATTTCTACCCGTGAGTTGTATATTAATGTCTGACTCGGTACTGAATTCATCCAGTATCTACCAAACAGTAAATGCAGAAAGGTTGCTAGTAGCATAGTGATTATAGTAATTTCAGC
The DNA here is from genome assembly GCA_034211315.2 of Aedes japonicus. Classification (NCBI taxonomy): domain Eukaryota; kingdom Metazoa; phylum Arthropoda; class Insecta; order Diptera; family Culicidae; genus Aedes; species Aedes japonicus. The sequence continues at coordinate 37,747 of JASCZW010009988.1, read as the reverse complement.
TCATAATCCTGTGTTTTTGAACGAGATCCAGTGTTGTTTGATAACATAATAATTGTAAGGGAAAGTGTAACACGTTTTGGTGCAAAGGTAAGTTTTAAATACACATTTTAATTATATGTTTTGTGATATTTTCGTACAAAACTAATAATTGGAAAATATTTTCTCTGTTACTGGTTACAAAATGAGTAAAATAAGATGTATTCACCCATTCAAAGACATTCAGTGTTCGAAAGAGCTGCAATATCTCACGGATGGTATCATCCAAAAACTAAAATCAATTGGATTTTCCAAGGTATCCACACTGAACACCAAGGATTTTCGTATTTGTTCGTCTTGCCGTCTACATATTGATTCAAGAGCTCACCTCACCCAAAACGAAGAACAAAGCGTAGCCGGCGGCTCAAGGATACCAACTGTTCAGACCATACCTGATGTACCTGATTCGCAAAGCTATGAAAGTTTGGTCACGATACCATCAGCGTCAACGCTAAGCACAATTCAATCAAATGAAGACTTCACGATGCCTGTAGACGTCGAAATATTCAACCGAGGAATAGCAGCTATTCGTGTTTTGCCTATAGATTTAGGTAAGGTTAAAAATGTTCACTATCCTGAAAAAAGTGCGCTGAAATCGTCGAAGGTGTACGAAGAAATCTTTTTAAATTAGACGCTAAAACATAAACAGCAAACGAGTTTGATGAAGTCATAGAAAATATGAAAATTAAATTTTTAAATTCAGCCACAAGGCAAGAAAAACTATCAATTTTATCATTGTTACCAAAATCATGGTCAGTACAAAAAATTGTAGACGAATTTAAAACCAGTAGAAATATGGCATCAGATGCAAGAAAGGAAAGAGATAATGTAATGTACGTAATGTAATGTAATTAATACATTGTAATGTAATGTACGTGCAACAGGCCACAATCCATCCTTTCGTAATATATTATACTGAAAATATGCAAATTAAACATTAGCTTCATTATAATTTCTGAAGAACTAAAACATGATTCAGTCGCTGTTAATTTGTTTATTGATAAAATGATAAACTTTTTACAAATTGATCAAAATAAAAACATAAAAAAAATTTATTTTATGTCAGATGGCGCTGCTTCACAGTATAAAAACCGAAAAAACTTTTCTAGCCTTTGTAAATTTAAGTCAAAGTATGGTATTGACGCTGAATGGCATTTCTTCGCAACATCGCACGGAAAAGGTCCATGCGATGCTATTGGAGGTACGATAAAACGCATGGCTACCAGAGCAAGTTTAGCCAAAGAACGCGACCACCCGATAAAGACTGCAAGAGAGTTGTTTAATTGGGCAAACAAACGAAAAGAAGAAGAACTTACAAAGTTGTCATTTTGTTATTCTACTACAGAAGAATACGACAATATGTCTTTGCAGCTAAATAATCAATATAATAATGCAAAAACAATTCAAGGAACTCAAAAATTCCACTCATTTCTTCCTCTATCAGAAAATACAATAAAGGCAAAGCTTTATTCAAATTGTCCTGACAATGATGCCAAAATATTCGATATTGTTAAGAAAGTTGTTAATAATTTAATAAAATACAGGAATAAAAATAAACTGATGATATCCAACATATAATGTTATTTTTTATTGCGCACAATCACCATCCCTGAAAAATAAGCTTAATTCGCTCTTTTGAATCTTGCTAATTGAGGAGCTTGCATTTGCAGTTCTCAAAAAGGTGTATCTCGAAATCGAGTTGTCTCATCGGTTTGATGTCTGTGGCGATGTTCGGCAATAGAGAGAAAATATGCACAGTATAAACACATCCAGTTTAAATGGATTAAACTGTTAGGCGATATGCAAGAGTTGAATGCACATTTTCAACACAATACACCAAAAATAACTGGAAGAAATCATTGTTCCTGATAGTGGGATTTTGTAACTTGTTTTTCAAAATACTTTTAAGGCAGAGAATTTCACTCAAATCTTTAAGGCCAAAACTTATTAAGTTATCAAAAAAATCAATATTAAATCAGTAATATCTTCTAAACGGTGCATCTTAAAAAAATGTTACCGAAGTACTTTTTGCTTGCAAATTTGATGTTCTTTCATAAAATTAGAATGACAAACTTTTTCGACTTTTCTTAATAGCTTTTTTAAAAATTGTAATTTAAAAAAAAATTTTTTCATTGTAACCTATTTTTCTCCAGAACAATTCACTGTGCAGTGGATAGCATTTTTAGTCAACTATAACATAAAAATAATTAAAAAATTATTGACAGGTCACTTTTAAGGGAAAATCTATATTTTAGTTCAAAACACAAAAACCAAACCTTTTTTTTCACCGTGCATATTTTACCCATATAGCACCAACAATTGTCTAAAACTTCGCCGAAGACAACAAACCAATCGGACAAACCGTTTCCGAGATACAATTTTTTGAAGATATCATGTGCATTTTTCATAGGCCCTTCTCATAAGTAAGGCTAGATTCAAAATGGCGAACCAAGTATGCAAAACGGCGTTTTTCTTCCCCAAAAACTTGTATGCAAGGTTTCATGCAAATCAAAAAATATGAAAACTACTCGTTGCTGAAATGATATGGAACCGCTCAGTCGTAACACGATCCCGTTAGTTGGAATATGCTGAAAAAGTTCAATTGTGTGGAAAAGGACGACAAAGTTAACCAACGACTGAACAATTAAACAAATTGTGTTTGTTCAGTGGTTTAAATGTAAATTGTTTGTTTGCCTAAAGGTTATTTTGAAAAATTTTGCGTATGTTGAGTTGAAATGTCGATTGGGGGCTGTTCATAAACCACGTAGACAATTAAGGGGGGGGGGGGAGGGGTTTCGAAAAAGTCTACGTTTGTCTACGATGAGGGAGGGGGGATATACCAAAAGTCTACGTAGACCTTTTTTTCTCTACAAAACGGATATTCATACCCTCCACGCAAAGAAAAATACCGTCATAACAAACATATTCCAGGTAAATTCAAACATAAAATAAGTTAATTTTGGCCGCAAACATAAAATTGCTTTCTTTCTAACATATTCTATGTTTAAAACCATCCCTAGTAGCACACTTGTTGCCATTCGGTTGAGATATTATAAATACGACTTGTTAAGTCATAATCAAGTCACTTCATCTAAAAAAGGTCTTAGTGTGCTACATGGGAAGTAACATCGATGTTTGAAATTAAAATCATATTATGTTAATTTTCAACATATTAATGATACGAATATACGTACAAATTTTGGATTTTACTGGTACCGTTCTAATTTTATTTATTTATTCTATGAGTCTTGGTTATCTTGGTCCTCGATTGAGTCTAAATGCTAACATGTTCCAGTTTCAAGAAGTTTGCTCAGAGATGCACTGCACACAGTTTCGAGCCCTGAATTTTGTAAAAATTGAAGCAATACATCAAATCAGTATAATATGACTAATTAAATAATTCAGCATAACATCCCGTTCACACTACAACGTATATTACGTGATATAGACTATCTTCATATTAGCATCTATACATCTAAAGGCTGTGTACGTTAAATTTCGGTCACCATAATAATAGTAGCAAAACAAAATTTACACAGTATTCAAAAATACCGATTGTTTATTTCATATCAATAGATTCATATCTGAAAAAGTTGATTAAGATGTTAATCCTTCTTTCTGTTAAATTCTCGAACTTCCTATGGTACACCCGCGATCAGGTATCCTCGGAAACGCCCGCCGTGACGATTCTCCATTTTCTCTTGAAATCATTGCTTTCATTTGCTTTCGTCTTAGTTTCGAAGCGTGTCCGCTTAACTAGAGCCCAGTACTTCTCTATTGGATGAAGTTCTGGACAGTTTGGTGGATTGGCTGATTTTGGCACGTATTTGTCCTCTTGTTCTTTATTCTATTCCAGGACGGATTTTGCATAGTGACAAAAAAAGACTGGAGAGTCGTGGTTTCTGATGAACAATAGCAACCACTTCTGCAGACATTTTTTCTCGTACACATCCTTATTGATAGTTTCGATAGAGACGAAACTTTTAGATTTTCAACCACAACACAACTATTTATGGCCTGCCAAATCAAATACATCTCCGAGAATTTGGCACATTCTTTGTCCGAAAATACTTGGCAACGGCGTTCCTTTGCACTGTGGTATAAAACGCTAGACATTAAAGCTATTTAAAGTCTTCGAGTACGTATGTTTTGTTGTCCATTTTGATACAAGAAAATGTTTGCAAAAAATTGGTGTCAAGCACCTTAGCACGACTTTTTGCAGTGAAATTTTGCATGTTATCAAGCTGTTGCACCTTTTTAACTTTTTATGGCTTCAGTACTTGCCCCTGCTTTACTTTTTGTACGTATGAATTTGACATTCCCGCCACATGTCGCTCAGAAAGATTGGGATTTTTCTCAATAATGACTATCACCTTCTTGTCCATAGATCGGGGCAAGCTTCCGATCCACAGTCAAGTGCTGGCCAAATGATTTGCAAACACATAACACGGTACTTTTGGGAATTTTAGTTCCGTAAAACATGCGTGTTCACTTGATTTGACGCCATTTTATTGAATGTAACAAGAATGTTGTACCACTAAATAAAGTGAAGAGTTTCAACTGACACATGAGTGAAACATTTTAGCAATCCGTATGAAATAATTCAAAATCTACACAGAAATAAAAGTTACCAAACTAAACCTTGACAGGCTTTAGTTTTCACCAAAAATAATTTGCGAGGCATTTTATATCAAGATCGTAATGTAGGTTGCAATGTGAACGGGGTTTAATACTACACGCTAAAATTACTGTCTCTAATTATCTCTTCGAGAGGAAAAGGGAATAACAAGAGACAGTAATTTGAGCGTGTTGGTTGTGTTTCTCTATCCGTTTTTCACAACATCGATAGATCGAATGCATGGTACCAACTCAATAGTAAGTTTATGATGTTAACCACCCAAGCAACACATCTCTGTCATAATTGGTTGCAGAAACTTGATTGTGCCTTAATTGAGTTATATTGCAGTTACTTAGACTTATTTGCAACAAGTTTGCTAGTAGGCCGTTGAGTATTTTGATTTATACGTGCATAAGATGATATTTGATAGTTAATTTGCTTCCATTTGACAAACATTTAGTAGAGGGTTTTAGCGCATGTGGGACAAAGTAGAAAATACAATAAGAGGTCTGGGAAGATGTCAACTTGCTTTGGAAAACATTCAAAGAAGATAAACTGAACTTGATATCTAAAGTGTAAACAAAAATAGCCGCATACACTTTTATTGTGGACTGCATTTTTGCGACAAAAGTGAAAAGCATACACAAGGCAGATATTTTGTAGAAGAAAATAAGACCTCAAGATTTTGTAGCAACGCCAGGAAGAAATTCTTTGTGAGGTCTACGAGAACGGAGCTACGGAAGTTCTATGGATAGAACCACGTGTTGTCGGAATCATTGGACTTGACATCCAAGAAACAATTCCACCAGAACTCTAGTAGCACACCACGATCATAATTAGTTGCAGCAACTTGATTATGACTAACAAAAGCACATTTATGTTTTCTGAACTTAATGACAGAATGTGTGCTACTAGGGAACTTCCGCTGATGAACTTTAATTATTGGTTCAAGTAGCCATGGTGTGGGCATCTTTAGCATTTGCATAATTGATTGTTGTTATTTTTTATTTATGCAGTATTTTTATGAAACAAAATTTAAATTAATAACTGAATAACCTGACTGTTGGGTTTTATTTCATAAACCGTGTCTCAAACCGCCATAGCCACATATTGTAGAACATTTTCCATAAATTAAAAAAAAAGAATTTGATAAAGTCTACGTAGACATTGGGGGGGGGGGGGGTTTGCAAAAAGTCTACGAAAGTCTACGATGGGGGAGGGGGGGGGGTTTGAAAGTGTCAAATTTCGGTCTACGTGGTTTATGAACAGTCCCTTACCAACTTTTAAATGTGGTTTATGTGTGTGTGTGTGTGTGTGTGGGGGGGGGGGGGCGGGGTCCTATTTACGTGACTTCCTGCCTAAGACGGAGATCTTCCGTCTCGGAAATAAACATGAATTCTTCTCTTGTTGACTTGTTTAATCTTTCAATTGTTCAAAAGTTTAACTGTTGAAATGATAAGTTATAAATTGTTGATATTTCTAATAAACAATTAATTGACTGTTTTATTGAATCCTGGTGAGCATGAGCTTTTAAGTTTCATTGTTTAGAGCATGAGCATGATTGACCGCCCGAGGTTGCTACTCCGCTGTTGCCAGATCAGATATTATTACACAGAGAACCAACAGATGATGCTTGGGATCAACATACATCTTCAATGTGTAAAAAATGGTGATCCCAAACCAAGGTAATACCGGCGCCGGCCCCGTCCAAATGCAGGTCAAGTAAGGAAAGGGATACTGACGTGATACTCGCTTTATTGGAAGCCACGGAATTCACTGCACTTCCAGGAGAAATCACTGGGATTTTGGATAACATGATTGGGTAGCAGCAGGGTTCGTTTTGGTTAAAGATAAGCTGTCAAGTGAAATATTTGAAAATTAGCAGCGATTTCCGATTTGAACCGATTTAAACCAACAGCAAGGATGCTATTGGGGCCACTCACAAAATGTGATTGTGGTTTTTCATTGGGGAAGGTCCATTAATTATGTCACGAAGTAAGGGGGAAGGGGGGGTTGGGAAAACGTGACGATCCATACAACAAAATGTGAGGGGGTTTGAAAAAGTCACTTTTTGCATGACATAATTAATGAACGTTCCCTTGGGAAAACAAAGTGATTTTAAATAATGCTGAAAAGCCGATTTTGGCCGGTTTAAACCAACAGTTAGGATGCTATTGGGGCCACCCACAAAATGTGATAGTGATTTTTCATTGGGAAACTAGGAGATGTTTTACAATGCTGGTAAGCCGATTTGAACCGATTAAACCAACAGTAAGGATTCTATTGACATTGGGGCCACTCACAGAGTGTGATAATGGTATTTCATTAGGAAAACAAGGCAATTCATCTCAACGCATGAGAGCTAACTTGGACCGATCTACACCAACAGTACGGATGTCGCTGAAATCACATACAAAATGGGACAGTGGTTTATTTGTTCCAGGATAGGATGGCCCGGCGAGCATAGCGAACGAATAATTTGGATCACATCTAAATATGTACTTCTCCACCGACCCATCTCACCCGGCGAACCACGGCTTCTCATGCTCACTCGATCACTCGCGTGACGGCAACGCGATGGCGACGCAATAGGCAACCAAAACAATAGACATAGACGTCCGATAACAAAATATTAAGGAACAACGCATCAACACAACCGATTCAACCGATTTAACCGATGGTCTGTGCAAACCTATTAAAAAAGGACAAATAGATACAATGGGTAACAATTACCTGTCTTGCTCCACGTCCTTGAGAGCACTTACTACCGCACGAGTCGCATGTACCCAACTCCACAGGCGTCCGTCGAGCCTCTGGTACACCAGTTCATCTCCATGCCCAACCAAAACACCAAATGTTGACGTCGGCACAAGTTCGTCTGGGAAACGTTCCAGTTTGAACTCACCCGATGATGTGCTGTCATCCAAAAAGCTCTTAGCAAATAATCGGTACGCCGTTCTGGAGAACGGAGATACACTGAAAATAGAGCAGAAGGAGAAATTGCCGCTGCTGTTCGTGAAGGGATTTCCAGATGGCTTACTCGACAAGGTGTATTATTACATCAACAAGGGCCTACGGTGCACAATCCAGCTTTGCTCGCAGGGCTACAAGCTGATGGTTTCGGTGCTATCCCACTACAACGCTGTCAAGGAAATTTTGAAGCAGATGAACGTGCAGTACTTAACGCACAATATCGAAGCCAACAAACCCTTCAAGGTGGTTCTGCGTGGCCTTCCGGACAAGGAAACGGAGGAACTGGCCGACGAGTTAAACGCCAATGGGCTCAAACCGGTGCAAATTAATAAGATGCGTCGGCATGACATCTCGAGAAGCTATCGGGATCAGTTGTACCAGGTGCACTTCGAGAAGAATTCGACGTTCATGAAGGACCTCCAGAACATCAGAGCGTTGTTCCACATCGTCGTCAAGTGCGACCGGTACCAACCGATTCACCGCGATGTCACTCAGTGCCAGAACTGCCTGATGTTCGGGCATGGCACCAAAACATGCAACATCTGGCGCGATCGATGATTTGATGCTATCAACGGAGGAAGTCGTTGCAATCCTGACCCAGGCTATCATCATCAAATGATCCTGCAGAACACGTGCAGAACAAATTCAGGCGATGATTGCGTTCCTCGATGGACTGTGAAATCGTCAATTTCGCCAATTGGAACGCTTGCTCACTGAAGAGCAAGAACATCGAGTTTATTAACTTTCTCAACGAGCGGTCCATTGACATCGCAATCATCACCGAGACGCATCTAAAGCCTGAGATCACCGTGTTCCTCCCAGATTTCCGTTTGATCAGACTTGATCGAACAAGTTCCGCCGGAGGGGAAGTCGCCATCGCCCTGCGTATCAACATCAATTGCCAGATGCTTCCGAGTTTGCAGCTCCAATTCATCGAAGCCATCGGAGTCAAGGTTGAATCCACCGTCGGCCCTCTCACTATCTTCGCGGCCTATTGTCCAAAGCAAGCAAGCCTAAACAACGGGACATATACGACTTTGCGAAACGATATCATCAAGCTCACTCGGAGGCATGGGCAGTTCATCATCGCCGGTGACCTGAACGCAAAACATGAAACGTGGAGAAACGCACGACGGAACAAGAACGGCTCCATCCTACACGATGACCTGGAAGAGGGCCACTACACCATCCTGGGCCCGGATACTCCCACCCGGTTGAGCAGATCCGGGTTCCACGCTACGATAGACATCTTCCTCACCAACATGGGGAACAACATCGGTCAGCCAATTGCACACCAGGAGCTCAGCTCAGACCACTATCCGGTGGTGGCTGAAGTTGGGTCCTGCGTCAACCGGCATTCCGTAACCAGGTGAAACTACCATCGCGCCAACTGGGTCCAGTTCCGTCTTCAGGTAGACAACATCGTCGATTACGACAGACGCCCCGAATCAACCGACGACATCGATCGGCAACTGCAATCGATCTCCCAGGCTCGGGAGCACCACATTCCATAAGTAACACAGGTGAGCAACTCCTTATCCATTGATAGTCTTACTAAAAATTTGATCCGTCTTCGAAACACCACTCGTAGACAGTATCATTGCCTGCCTTAAAATCAGAGTGCAATCGTTTGAACAAGATCATTAAGGCCAGAATGGTGGATCTCAGAAACAATAATTTTTCCAACAAAATCCGCGCTCTCCCAGATTGTGCAAAGCCGTTCTGGAAATTAACAAAAAATGTAAAAACCAAGCCCAGGCCCATTCCACCGTTGATCACACTAAACAACAATGACTCTAAGGATCGTTTGATTTCTCCCGCTGAGAAGGCTGCTGAGATAGATCGACATTTTATCAGCTCACACAATCTTGGACAGAACATCGTTAGTCCTCACGAAGCTGCCGTTAACGAGCACGTACATAAATTCCATCTATATCCCAATGATTTTTTGGAGGAATTAGGAATCACAGCTGACGAACTGTCGACCTATATCAAAACATCGAAGAACATGAAGGCCCCAGGTTTCGACAAAATTCTGAATTTGGAACTCAAGCACTTGAGTTCCCAATTCTACGAACATCTAGCATTAATTTTTAATCAATGCCTTAGACTTAGCTACTTCCCCTCGTGCTAAAGTCATACCCATCCGAAAACCTGGGAAAGATCCTTCATGTTCCAAGAGCTATCGGCCCATCAGCCTTCTCTCGGGAGTATCAAAACTTTTTGAGACCGTTGGCTCCTTGCTTCTGCCGACGAACTCAACATCCTACTTGATGTACAGTTTGGCTTTCGACGCGGTCGATCAACAGTACATCAACTGAATCGAGTCACTAACATCCTCAGGCGAAACAAGTCTGTTTCGAAAACATCTGCCATGGCCCTTCTTGACGTGGAAAAGGCGTTTGACAACGTCTGGCATGATGACCTGGTGTACAAGCTGCATCGGTTCAATCTTCCAGTCTTCCTGGTGAAGATGATAAAGAACTACTTATCAAACAGAACATTGTGTGTTTCACTGCATGGTGCAGTTTCCGATGCGCAGGAGGTTTCCGCCGGTGTTCCGCAGGGAAGTATACTAGGTCCACTTCTGTTTAACCTGTTCACCAAGGACATACCCCCACTCCCTGAAAACGGATCTCTGTCGCTGTTTGATACCGCAGTCGTCCACAATGAGCGATCGCATCGAAACTGCAGCGAAGCCTGAATGTTCTGTTGAAGTATCTCACAGACTGGAAGATCTACATCAATGCAGCAAAGACCCAGGTCACCTATTTCCACACTCAAAATCACCCAGACTTGTTCCGGCTGAGGATGTTAAAATTTGTCTAAACGGCACAACTGTGGAATAGACCAATGCAGCCTTCTACCTTGGCGTGACTGTAGATAGCAAGCTGAACTTCAGGGAACAGGTTGATAAGACTGTCACAAAATGTAACGTTCTGTTGAAGCTTATGTACCCCTTGCTAAACAGAAACTCTACATTGTCCCTGAAGAACAAGCTTGCTATCTACAAACAGATCATACTCCCGATTATCGAGTACGGCATGCCGATCTGGGAGAGCTGCGCAAAAACAAACCACCTGAAGCTACAGCGGGTAACGTGACAGAGCAAAAGGATACAGTCTTAGAATTTCCACACAAAAACCTTCTAAAGTGCTAAAAAGTATTTCGTTATTTACAAACGGCCCAACTAGTTTGTGAATTAAGTTCTCAATAAAACTTTCCTCTCTATAAACCCCTATAATACTGTTTTGTTATTAGAATCAAAATTTGCCATTAACCAAAGCATGAGTCATAGCACAAAGTAAAGTACAGTGCATTAAAGTGTGTCCACGATGAAATTGCCACACACAAAATTGATTCGCAAAATTCGAGTTTTCATCCGATTGCCATCAAATTTTCAGGGATTGAGAAATAACTATTAAACTTCACTTGGCCTTAACCCCGGCCATAAGATTCTGCACAACCTGTGAATCAACCGTTTTTTGCATGTAAACCCATACTTTCTTCAGTTCCTCGACTGTCTTCACTACCTTAGGTCGTTTAAGAAGGTGCTGCTTCATAATCGCCCAGTACTTCTCGATGGGGCGGAGCTCCGGAGTGTTGGGAGGGTTGAACATTTTCGGCACGAAATTGACCTTATTGTCCGCATACCACTTCAGCACGTCCTTGGAGTAGTGGCATGAGGCCAAATCCGGCCAGAAGATTGTTGGGACGTTGTGGGCCTTCAGGAGAGGAAGCAGCCGCTTCTGGAGGCACTCTTTTATGTACACCTGTCCGTTCATCGTGTCCTGGGTCACGAAACGTGCACTCCGCTCCCGCACGTGCAGATGGCTTTGCCAAACCAGGAATTTTTCGCAAATTTGGACATCTTCTGAGTGCGGACATGCTCCGGAACGCTGAACTTATCCTTGGCCGTGAAAAACAGGTTGCCGGGGATCTGTTTGAAGTCGGCCTTCACATATGTTTCCGTCGCCCATGATGCAGCATTCAACTTTCGTCAGCGCTGTTGAGGTACAACTTCCGGCACGGGTTTTGGCGGACTTGTTCTGCTTTCGTCGCGATTAGGGGCCTTTGTACCTTGAACGTTCGAAGCCCAGCCATAGTTTTGGCCTTCTGGACAAAACTTCGGCTTAGGTGCAGCTTCTTAGCCACATCCCGAACGGAGGCGTTCCGGATTTCGGTTGAAGGCCCCAACTACGCGGTTGTGATTTTTGGTGTTGTACGGAATACTTTTTCCTTCACTTCTGGGCTTCCGATCGGTGGTCAACCGTTCCTCGAAACCGCTTAATCACTCGCGACACCGTGGAATCTCGCGATTCCCAACGTTTTAGCGATGGAACGATGCGAGAGATCCTTGTTCTCGTGATGAATGCGCAAGATTTTATCACGCACGAGCTGTTCTTTCGACTCCATTTCCGCGAGTTTTGATCATAGGACTTTAAAACTTGCAGGATGTAAATAATGCACTATGAACTAAATCCACTCAAATTTTCATTAAATTCTACCCAACGGTTAAAAAGTTAGAGCGATTTCATAGTGTGGCAATTTCATCGTGGACACCCTTTAGTGTTCTAAATGCACTTCCACAGTTATTAATTGAGAGCTTTCGATGCCAGTTACCATTTTTGAATGAGTATGATTGTGTGGCAAGTACAATCATACGCTATGCCAAGCAAGTCGAGAAGTTTTCCTTAACGAAAAATTCCTAGACCAGACCGGGAATCGAACCCAGCCACCTCCAGCATGGTGTTGCTTTGTCTCTGCCCCTTTACCGACTGAGCTAAGGTAGGCGCTGTTAAGTTATGAGAGATAAAAGTTACCTGTAACATGCCAAACTTTGCTATACTGTTATATTGTAGTATTTCACTCCTTAAGGCCGGTAAGGCATTCCTCGTATTTTTTCATGAAAATACAGAAGCTTCTATGTGATTTATCATCGTGTTATTTTATCATCACCTTTTTGTGGGTCCCGTCTCATTGTTCAATTCTGGGCAATAAACGAGCAGACTCACTTGCAAAGGTGGGCGGTCATGTGCTGAGCATCGCGAAGTCAGATCGGAGCTTCATGATTCTCTTCTGACTCGAGGTAATCCAATGTGCCAGATATTTTGGCTCTGTGTGGTCTTAAGTTCATGAAACTCATTTTTGTGTTTTCAACTAACATTAACAACGATTGTTATTTGCTTTTTTTTTATCTGCTTGATGTGTTTTTCATTATTTTCAAAAATGCTCAAGTCAAAAGAAATCCAAATGTAGTAAATTAACTTAAATGTTTTGAGAAACTATACCTCTAACCTCGAGACGGCCGCGAGTAATCGGTTGTATCCCCCTTACCTTAGTTTTAAAATAAATGATGTATATAAATATGAAGAAAAAAAAATGGCTCTGTAAATTTCATTCAATTGAGCGTGGACATATAAATGATTTATATATTATATTTTTGTATCGCTTTAATTATTTTGTAATAAATGTTGTTTTAAACAACTGTTTGATTGCTTCATTTAAAATTGTTAGATTTTTGTCAATTGTCTCATTCGACGATTTTTGTTAGAGCAAATTAAGGTTTTCAGTCACGGTCGTAGTCTTTTTTCACTTATAGTCACTTAGACACCATTTTTTGTTTTTTTTTTCGTATCTTGTCCGGGAGTGATAGTTTAACTGGTGGCTTTAGCATGATAAGCATGCATTGACGTTATACGGATGCCAGGGTCACCCTCAAAAATGTAAAAAAATGACTTAATTATTAAAATGGTGAATTGTTTACTCGGCCAATTGAAGAACAGTTGTACCACTGTCATATGAAATTTTTTTATAAAGATGAATTGTTTAATTTGCATATTGATTAACTGTTAAATTAATGTTTTTACTATTGATAAATAATGTTTTTAGTTAAAATTCAAAATTCTTAGTTCTCGTTTTATTGAATCTTAGAATGTGTTTAAGATTATGATTATGAAACTATTCAATCTCTATTCTCTTATTTATTAAAACTGGGTAATTGTTGAATTGTTAAGTTTTTAAATTGTCAAAAATATACTTGTGGAGTTGTTAGTTTTAAGCCTGTTGAATGGTTCAATTTTTTTACTGTTATTTGAACAATTGTTGCTTTGTTCAATTTGTAAATTAGTTGATAGTTTATTTGTTAATTTGTTAATCATTTAATCATTTATTTCTATTACTGTTTAATTGTGAAATCGTTTTCTTGTTAAATTGTTTAATTGTTGATTTGTCAAACTGTTCATTTGTTTAATTGTTCAATTATTAGGTATGGTAAATTTGTCAAATTTTCAATTGAAAATAATCTGTCGAACAAAATTTAATCCGCAACCCTTCCGAGGTATTCGAGCAATGTTTGCGTATTCCTACATACAAGGTTACAACTCGCCATTTAAAACAGTAGGGTAAGCGCTCTCATTACAATTCCAACCTCCAACCAATCGCAGTTCCTTGCCGAAACCTTGCTCCGAAACAATCAAACCACCAACGATTAAAATTCACAGGTACGCGCGCACAGTGCATTATTGACCTACGTTAACTTATTCGATTAGAATTAATTTGAATTGAACGAGCTGCTAGTACGCGTATCAAATACAGTTCGTGGTGTGCAGCTCAACTAGTGCGATTAATAGACACAGGCGTCCAGTCCAATCATTCCAACTTCACAGCACGGCTCGCGTAGATCAGAATGGCGCTGGTGCTGAAGGCTCTGTACACCGGGTACGATCGGTACTTCTACGAGGCTCAGGGTAAGATCCTTGTGTTGAAATTGTTTGATTCCTAATCGAACATTATTCTCAAATTCCAGATCCTCGGAATGCTGATCAGTTTTTGCTGAATCCACCATGGTTACCATTTGCGGTGGTAGCTGGATATTTGTACTTCGTTTTGAACTTGGGACCCAAGTTGATGGAGAACCGGAGACCGTTTGATTTGAAGAAGCTGATCCAAATTTACAACTTACTGCAGGTTTTTGCGAACGTCTATTTGTTTGTTACGGTATGAAGAAAATACTTGGGTATGATTGTACGGATGAACCACTAAGAGTTACCATTTCACCATTTCAGGGAGTAAAAGTGATGATCGACATGGGCGTCACATTGAAATGCCAACCAGTGAACTATTCCTACAGCTCATTTGCGTTGCGAGAACTCCGGCTAGTGTACTTATACTATTTACTCAAAGTGTCCGACCTGCTCGATACGGTGAGTACTATACTATTCAGCGAAGCACGTAATCAAATTGAACCTTCCGACCTTTGGCAGGTATTCTTCGTGCTGCGGAAAAAGCAAAGTCACGTTTCATTTCTGCACGTGTATCACCACGCCGGGATGGTGCTGGGGACGTTCATCTACAATCGGTTCTTCCCCGGAGGTCACTTTTCGATGTTGGGCATGTGCAACACCTTCGTCCACGCCATCATGTATTTCTACTTCTTCCTCACGATCTACCGACCGGAGCTGACTAAGAATGCCAACTGGAAGAAGTACATCACCATCATGCAGATGGTGCAGTTCGGCTATTTGGTGTTCCACTTCGCGACGCCCATCGTGCTGGGATTGGATTGTGGAATTCCCAAGTTCTGGCTGTGGCTGCCGATGATCCAGAACGTTTTCATGATGGTGCTGTTTTCGGATTTTTATGCCAAGGCCTACGGAAGGCGAAAGGTTAAGTGAAGAAGTGCGTGGTTCGGTGGTTTGTGTGCGAAGCAAATTGGTGAACGCCCAGTTTTGAAACATACATTTTAGACCTTTATTGTTAGTTTTAGACCTTTATTGTTAAAACGACAATTAAATTGAGATACTCGTTGGTCACAGAGTATCGAAAACTAGCTGGAACGTTTATTTGCGAGATTCGAAAGTGAACTCCAATTCTTAAATGATTATTGCCAACACAGATGGTTATATTTTCGAAACAGCAGGTGAGTGTATTCATTGCTCCGAAGACCGCGTGGGTAGTATTTATAGTGGAAAGCGTGGTTACCTCTTACTAAAATTAATTAGGAATTATGTAAGCAAATGTCTCCTTATCCAATTTATTTTTTTGTCTTAAAGATTACGAGATAACCAAGGTTTAAATCTTCAAAAAGACATGTTAGCAAATTGAAAATATTGCAATTTGAAAGAACTGCTCATGATTCTAAGAGAGAGAAATCTCCTATGAAAGTTTAATTAGTTAATCTCGCAATCGTATTATGTTAAATACGATTTTAAATATTTTAAAACTGAAGTTGATGGGGAAATGCTCCTTAATGGTTCATTGCTACAAACCCCAATAAAAAATTCTAACATTTTATTTTAAAGTAGCAAAAAAGGCTCATAATGTAAAGGAAAAAACTATTCCATTAAAATTCGTGACAAAAGAAATGAAAAGATAAAAATTATTGAAATATGAAAGAACTGCTCGTGGTTTAGAATGGTGTGTTGGTTGGGATAATCTCCCATGAAAACTCATTAGCAAAGATGTCCAGAAATAATGAGTTCAATTTTCTACTTACCTCAATTTGGCCTTATGACCCTTTCGGCCATATGGTGTTCGGTCATTGCATTCAGTATAAAGGCCCCACACCTCGTTTATTAAGTAAGTGCGTAAAAAACACGTAATTTCAAATTTGGTTCGCTGAAATACTCGATGATATAGGGTATGTGTGCATTAGTTCGCGTTTATTAGGGATAGTTAGAAAAAGTATTTCCAAGATTTTCAATAACAATTTTCCTACTAAATGTTTGAAAAAGCGCTGGATTGAAAGTGTTTTTTTTTTATGTGAAATGATTAGGATTAGACTTACTCTAATTACAAATACAAATACAAGAGAGATAATAAGTAAGAGAAATTTTTTACATCGAACGTGCCAAATTATAACAGATTTCCGTTGCTGTCTCCTTCGAAAACTCGCCCTTATGAAAAGACCATGTTCCTTATTTCTCATAAAACGAAGAAGTAATGGTTTTCTGACTCATTTTCGCGTGAAGAATCACAAAATAGGGCACAAAAACATCCCGAAACCGAACCATGGTGAGCCATGTAACTCGGTCGACTCGAGTAGTCCCCGATGGTGGGTCTATCCTACGCCGACGAATAGCTCCCCGGCGGCGGAACTTTCCCCGAAAAAAATCCGCTCTTCTGCTGTTGCTGCTCACTTCAACCGACCGGTAGGGCGCCGAAGTCAGTCTAATGAGGCTGTGGAGCCTAGCGTCTGGTTCACTGTAGCTCCGACGACCCAGACCGGTGCTACAACGCGTTCTACTGAAGTTGTCCCCGTAGATGGAGCTAGCCTACTTCGACGTTTCTCCAAAACCGATCAGTCTTCATGGAGTCTTCATGGGTTACCAAAGTCTGGGCAGCAATTCTAGGCGGTGAATTACTTCCAGGACGCCCCGACGACCTCAAACCACTCAGTGATGGCTTTGCACTGGCTGACAGTGGTACTAGCCAGCGGCACTGCATAGTGTAGTTTCAAAGGTAGAAAAAGCTCTATCGGTAAAAGAAATAGCACTTTGTTCTTTCTTAGATATTGAAGGAGCTTTCGACAACGCTTCCTATTCATCTATGGCTCATGCCATGAGGAAAAGGAACTTTGACATGAACATAATTAATTGGGTTCATACCATGCTCGCAAAAGAGAAATCACTTCAGAGCTGGGAAGTTCGTCTCATTACAATACGGGCAACGAAAGGTTGTCCCTGGGCGAGGGAGTCCTCTCACCATCTTATGTGGTCCTTAGTTGCAGACGAGCTTCAAGAAGCCCAGAGGGAAAAAGGTTTCGAGGTTGTAGGTTTTGCAGACGATATAGTCATTATAGTGAGGGAAAATTGACAACATTATTTCAGAATGAATGCAATGGGCCCTGCAAATTTACCCAGTCTTGGTGTATCAAGGAGGCCTTAGCGTTAATCCAGCAAAGTAGTAATTGTACCTTCACTAGACAAAGGAAGTTTGGTCTAAAAGCGTTCCAGCTAGGAGGATTAAAGATCCATCTTAGTGAACAGGTTAATACTTGCAGGAGTGATGCTGGATGCCAAACTGAACTGGAATGCTCATCTGAGTGCTGTGATCGGCAAGGCAACCAGTGTTTTTGATATGCTCAAAAACATTTGGCAGAAAATGGGGTCTAAGACCAAAAATGATAATGTGGATTCATACATTCATAATACGTCCAAAAGTAACGTATGCTTCCTCTTGTGTGGTGGCCAAAAACAAAAAGAGGCTACTGCACGGAAAAAGCTTACAAAACTTCAACGGCTAGTGTCCATTGCTATAACGAGAGCGATGCGCAGCACTCCATCAAATGCGTTGAATGCAATGCTAAATCTGCTGCCTTTGCACGAATACGTGCAACTAGAAGCGGAAAAGAGTATGCTTAGACTTAAACGGTTGAAAACTTTCATGTCAGGTGACTTAGTCGGTCACCTGAGCATTTCACAAAGCTTTCAAAATGGGCCAGTGATGTATATGAATGAAGACTGGATGAAACCTGTGGAAACCCATGACATTCCTTACAAGATATGTGAAACGCCACGTATAGATTGGGAAGTCGGAGGTCCCACTGTTCGTCATGGCTCCATAAAATTCTTCACAGATGGCTCAAAAATTGGAACAAAAACGGGAGCAGGAATCTTCGGCCCTGGGGTAGAAATCTCAGTGGCGATGGGAAACTATCCAACGGTTTTCCAGGCGGAGATCTTTGCTATAATAAAATGTGTTAACGTTTGTCTGAAGAGAAAGTACAGATATGCAAATATTTGTATTTTTACAGACAGCCAAGCGGCACTCAAAGCGTTGAATAATTATAAATGTACATCCAAACTTGTCTGGGAATGCATTCTTTCATTGCGAAAGGTGTGTCAAGAGAACTCGGTAAATTTATTCTGGGTTCCGGGACACTGTGGCATTGAAGGCAATGAAAGGGCAGATGAGCTTGCTAAACAAGGTTCAAATGCACAGTTTATTGGCCCAGAACCATTCTGCGGTATATCATACTGTGCCATAAAAATGGAATTAAAATCAACCAATTGGTTGGTCACCACAAAGTGTTCTCAAGCGAAAAGGTTTATAATTCCAAATGTTGAAATTAGTAAAAAGCTTCTGGAGCTCAATAAGAGAGTTCTTTGTACCTATACTGGCCTAGTAACCGGACATTGCCCGAGTAGATATCATTTGAAAAACATTGGCCAGGTTCAGAATGATATCTGTCGTTTCTGTAACATGGAAAGTGAAACATCGGAACATCTGCTTTGCAGTTGTGATGCTTTGTACAAGAGCAGACTTAAATTTCTGTACAGTGGCTATATGCAACCTAAAGAAATTTGGACTGCAAATCCTGGAAAGGTGGTGGGTTTTATTAACTCAATTTTGCCTGACTGGGAGACGCGTCTTAGGCTAGTCACTTGACAAATGGTGATCTAGCTTTTAGATGCGAATTAGAATAGTAAACAGGGGTATACCACAAAAGTTCAACTCAGTGGACGCAGTGGTTTTACGCCACAACAAAAAAAAAAAAAAAAAAAAAGCCAGCGAAGGTCGATCGTTGGTCATTTCTTCTGCAGCGCGTCAGTATCCTGCATCATGTTAGCAAAAATGCATACTGACTTTGACGAAATTGTTCTGTAGGCGCTCGTGACTCGCATGGCAATGAGTCGGAACACCCTTCAGCTATCCCACTATTACACTAATTTTTTCAACACCGTGACCCAAGCTGGGTCTCGATACCTTAGAATTGAAAATGCCGCACTCGCCAGAAGTTGCCTCTTGCTGCTTCACGGTCCACCGACGTTCAGCATGATCCTTGTTACTGCATTGACCACCTTTTCGCAGGCGTAGTCGACGTGTGCGTTGAAACTCAAGTGGTCATCTACCATCACCTCCAGGTACTTTAAGGCACGCTTTGGTGGAATTGCGTGTTGCCCGACGTTGATGTCAACCCGCTGAACTACTTTGTGGTTGCTAACCAGCAATACCTTCGTCGTATGATGACCTAGCTGCAGTTTTGCTGCCATCAGCATCTCAAACTCTTCCAGAGTCTCACCCGTTATCGTTAGGATGACATCATCTGCAATTCCGACGATCTCAACTCCATTAAGCAACTTCATCGTTCATCGCATTACAGAGAATTAGGTTGATAATTGTGCCTTGTGGCACCCTGATAGATTTCTGTCCTAACTCTGTTTTGTAAACCAGGACAGTGTTTTGAAAGTAACTGCTAAGTATTCTGCAAAGGTAGCCAGGAACACACATTTTGTGCAGTACTGCAGCAATTTCCTCCCAACTGGCGCTCTTAAAAGCGTTTTTGACGTCGATCGTGACGACGGTGCAGAACCTCTCCTTTTCTGCTTTGATGCTTGCTCAGCTCTCTGCACGATCATCTGGATTACTTGCACTATCGAGACCCCTTTTCGGAATCCATGAGGTCATGATCGCTTTCCATGCACTGCGTCAGCCTGTCAAGGATGATCCTTTCCAGAAGCTTCCCGAGGGTTTCCAGCAGGCATATAAGTCTAAAAGATGCTGGGTCCCCTGGTTGCTTCCCTAGTTTCGGCAGCAACACCAGCTTCTTAACCTTTCATCTGTCTGGGAAGTAGCCTTCATCTTCTCGTTCTCCTCGTCACTCCGCCGATGCTGTAGAGGATCGCCTGGTGATTACTGTGTGAGTATTCCTCACTTACTCTCCAGGTCATGTCTTCCATAAGCGACGGGCTACAGAACGTAACGTCGATGATGGACTTTCGACCGTCTTTGTTACTTTGTCTCTGTCATGCACTGCCATAACA
Organism: Aedes japonicus; assembly: GCA_034211315.2. Lineage (NCBI taxonomy): Eukaryota > Metazoa > Arthropoda > Insecta > Diptera > Culicidae > Aedes > Aedes japonicus. Next base: position 17,353 of record JASCZW010009988.1, on the reverse strand, counting down.
GTTGCTGTATAGTGTCGCAATGGTTGAGATTCACTTGCGTGACTTCCATCCTCATTGGCCTGCCTTCGCCTTTTTGTTCGCCGGGCATATTAACCCTCCCGTCCAATGGTCGTTTCCGTCCTCCAGATTGTACAGCATGCACCTGGGTTGATTCCTGCAGTCGCTACCAACGTGGCCGTTTCTGCCACATTTCCAGCACAGCTCGGACCGGTCAGGGCTCTTGCAGCTTCTTGGCCGGTGGCCAAACCCCATGAATTTGTAGCATCTCTCCATTTGCTTAGTGACTCGCGGGACCAATCTCAGCGGGCACACCGACCATGCGACTTTGACCTTACTGATTGCCACCAGTTTAATAGCATCGTCCAATGATAATCGGATTGCCGCCGCCTGTTTTCCTTCATAAGACTTCTTTATTCTTATTGCCATCGGTCCTCTTAAGCCCTCTGCTTAGTCAATGCATACCTCACATCTTTTTCGGTCGTAATTTCGTCCAAATTCTCGCGCGCGACGACTGCTTCTTGTGAAAGAGCTCTCAAGGTAGCATCACCGCCCAGGGATTTTGTACACTGAGCTCTTGACAGATGGGCCTTAATTTAACAAAAAGATTATCTCGGCTTTCTGCGTACGCCGTATTTTGACCACATTCTTTCCCATCTCTGTAAGCTTTGGGTCCTTCCTCATTTTCTTGAGAAGCACAGCGTACGTTGTTGTGCTGTTTGCTTCAACGATCAAAGCACCCCCTTGTACTTCTCCCTAGAAGGCTAGCGTTTTTCTTGCTTCTTCTGTTCATTCTTCTCTTCCTTTTGCTTTTCTTCTTTCTTCTTTTGGTTTTTTTCCTTTTCGCCTGCTGCCTTTCTACGGCATGACATTCACTGTCCCTTCCATCATCACTCTGAATGCTAACGCCTTTCTGCTAATTCCTCTGTTTTTTCAGGTCTTCTTGCTTTCCTTGCGAGTCCCTGGATCTTTTCCCCGAGAGGAAATTTCGATCACTCTTTGGCGTCTTTTGAGTTTCAGTTGTAAGTATTCCCGCGGCTTCCACAAGAGCTTTTTGAGCTGTTTTTGCTCTCGTCCTGAGCAACTCGGCTGATTCTAGCCGCTTCATCAGTGCCTTCTCTTCTCTTTCTGCAGTAATCACAGCATTTTTGATGACCGTCACCATATCTTGCAGCTCCTTATGAAGATTTTTTTACTTTTAACGAACACATACAAATCATCGACCCTATTCTTACCCTCCAAAATGCAAGCTGCCCTTTCTGCGCTCTGAACGACTGTTCAGTTAACGTTGGCCGTCGAGATTCCTTTTCGAAATCCAAACTATCGTTCAGATAGACCGCGCTCACTCTCCGTGCTCTTCGTCAGCTTGTTAAGGATAATCCTTTCCAGGAGGATCCTTTCCCTTGCCGAGGGTATCCAGCAGGCATATGGGTCTATACGATGCTGAATTCCCTGGCTGTTTTCCGGATTTCGGCAGCAGCACCAACCTCTGGACCTTCCATCTGTTCGGAAAGCAACCTTCATCCAGACATTTCTAGAGCGCCGTTCTGACCATATCTGAAAACGCCATGATCGCGGTTTCCCAACTTCAGACCCATTGCAACTGCCCACAGCTCTTCATTTGAGATCTGAATCTCTCTGACACGTGCTTCTTCTGCTTCGTCGTATAGTGCAGGTGGCCACTCCGTTGCGTTGTGCTGCGGGAATAGACCGCCAACGATTACCTTCAATTTAATCGGGCACATTTCACTCGGTGTTGCTGGACCTTTAATCTTCGCCATCACTGTCCAGTAACCGTTGCCCTCGGGATTGGCATCAGCTTCTTGGCACAGCTGTTTGAAGCAGGTCCCGTTTGAAATCTGCTCTAGCTGCACGGAAGACAATCTTCCGCTCTTCTTTGTCCGCTTCAGTTTTTGACTTCAGGTTGCGTCTCCTGGCTCGGAGTCACGCAACACAGAGGGTACTTAGTGTCTCATTCCACCAGTATACGCCACCGGTTCATGGGCTCCAATTTTCTCGGCATCGACGCATCACACGCCCTCGCTAACGTTTCTGTTAGCTTCCCAGCGTCCAGATGCGGAATTCCACTTTCAGTTCGAAGCACTTCAACGAAGACGTCCTTATCGAATTCCTTCGTTTTCCACTTTCTCTCGCAAGATCTTGACCTCCCCGACACCGTGGGGGTTTGCCGTCCGATACAACAGTAGATCGCTTGATGATCGCTCTGCGTGTACTCTTCGCTTACCCTCCAGTTCATATTTTCCAACAGCGGTGGACTACAAAACAAAACGTTGACCATCTTTACTGAATGCACTGAAAAGGCCCTCGTTGCACAGACTAACGTCCAACTTTGCCTGAGCCTACAGTAGACCGTAACCCTTTGCGTTGTTCAGTCTGCTGCCCCATTCCACTGCCCAGACGTTGAAGTCTCCTCCAATGATAACCGGCTGTCGTCCGACCAAAGTGTCAGTGAGCGCATGATACGAAGATACCGTTAATTTTGGCGATCACAAAACCTACGAATGAGCTCTCGACTACTTCATGAATGGGGAATCTACCCATGACATGTATTGGCACCATACCTGCGCTGTCCGCTATCCAGTTGCCATTGCAGTACAGGACACGATACGGCTCTGCAATAATTGCGACGTCGCACTGTGTTTTCCGTCATGTGGTCAGTTCTGTCTTCCGGTTTTTAGAGCATACACCGCGGTTGCTTTGTACAGTCCTTAGCAACGTGGTCGCTTCCCCCGCAGTTCCTAGAAAGATTCGACCTGTCAGGGCCTTTGCAGTTCTTCGCCTGGTGACCCGAATCCTACATTTTAAGCACCTCTCCATCTACTAGGTAACCTGGGAGCAACTCTCAGCGAGCATACCGACCATCCAACTATAATATTACCGGTCTCTACCAACTTGTTAGTAGCATCCAACGATAGTCGAATTCGTCTGTGTGCCTCCAAACGTCTTTCGTATTCGGATTATCGCCGGTCCTACAAGGTTGCACTGTTGGGTTAGTGCAGCCGTCAGTTCTTCTTCCTTCGTGATCTCGTCCAGGCCCTTGCATTCAATCACTGCTTTTGGTGACAGAGCTCTTACGTTCACCACGTTACCCAAGGATTTAGCAACGAGCTCACGGTAGGCAAAGTTCCTTACTAAAAGGTCTTTCTTCAATTCGAAGAGAATCTCTCCTTTTTGAGTGCATCTTGTCCTCGCCACATTCTCTCCCAACTCCTTCAGCCCTAGGTCATCCCTCACTTTTTTGAGGAGGGCAGCGTACATTGTTTTATCGCTAGCTTGACGATCAGTGCATCAATCATTTTTGAAACTTTCTCAAGGTGGCTGACGTTTTTCGTGCTTCTTCTGTTCCTGCTTCTTTTCGTCTTTCGTCTTATCCTGCTGGCTTTCCACAGTGCGTCAACCAGGGTTTTTTCCATCCTCCTCCAGATCGATGAGCAATTGTGGTGACTCTTCAGTGTCTCCCCATGATCGGCCTTAGTGTGCCCCTCGGTTTCCATCGGAGCCTTTTTAAGCGGATTCAGCTCTCATCAAAAGTGCCTTCTGCTCCCGTTCGGCAACTTATATAGCAGAATTAATGCTTGTAACTATTTGCTTGATCTTATTGTGCACATTGTGCTTGTCCTTTACGAACTCATAGAGCTCCCCAAGGAACATTGCTGGTTTTATCATGGTTTTATAGCATTCTTGAATTCTAATTCATGCTCTTCAGAACCCTTATAAAACCAAAATTGTTACTTGGGTCGTTTACCTTCTTTCGCACCTCCGGCAAGTTCGACTTCCCTAGTTGCAAGTCGTTCTAGGTAGAGTCACCTCCGTTGATTACCTGGTGGTTCGCTCTGTACTATGCCACTGCTGGCACCATACCTAGTCACCTGTCTTGATCCAGTGGTTATCTATGCAAGCAGGGAGGCCACTCAAGGGTTGACACGATCTCTTATGAGGATCGTGTTCAGAGCCGGATCGGCATAGGTCGGGAATTGGTCATCCGACCTTAGTACTCATAGCCAACTCGTTTCAAGTCAGTATCACCTTTCTATACTCAGGAAGCAGAATAGCACGATTGTCAGCCCATTATCGTAATCCGATCTGTAGTCCGTGCCTTGTCCGTGTGCGTCGCGATCAGTATGTAATAATCTAGATCTTACCGGCATTGATCCCGGTTGGCACTCCAAAAGATGGGCAAAGGAACTTTGGAAGCGGTACCAGTTCGCTTGTACAGAGTTGCTTCAGGATATGTGTTTTTTTATAGGCATTCAACAGAGCCCACTGTTGAATCCCCGCCACATGCTAGGCAACCTCCGCTTGAGCTTTTCAGGGGCTCTGTCACTTCCCAAAAGAAGGGCCGTAGGTGATAGTTTATACGGGTGTATGGATAAGTTTAGCTTAAGAGAAAATCCTAAGCTTCCACCTGATGTGTGCGTGTGCGCGCGTGTGTGTGTGTGTGTGTGTGTGTGTGTGTGTGTGTGAGTGTGTGTGTGCTGCTTAAAAGATTTGTTGAAGATGTGGCCAAGAGAAGTCGCTGAGGAAGCAGCGCAGCGACAAAAGATAACAGCCGGTACATCATCAGGCCCGGGCGAACACGATTTTTTTTGGTTTCCTGGAAGCAGCAATGGTCATGTCCGAAATGATGGAAAAGGTGTCCAGGTTAAAAAAAAACAGCAGAAGTTGCCACTGTAGCTTCTTGTTGAGATGTGAGGCCAGCGGAGAACACAGACGTGAAATGCTTTTGCTTGGATGCAATATTGCATGCAATGTATAGCTTTTGAAAGATGCCGCAAGATGTCGCTCCGCACAAAAAAAAAATGAACGTGTAGGTGGTAGAAGGAATGTTTTTATGACCACTGACACTAAAAACACTTACAAAATTCACGTATTTAACACTGCACTCGCAAATAATTCACTCACGACGTAGCGAAGGGACCATAAACAACGTATTTAACGATGGGTTACAACTTAAAACGGGAAGCAATGCAATAAAAATAAGAGTTAAAATTGCACTTGAAAAAAACAAACAACAACAAACAAGCAGTGTTGCGGAAATTTGCAATAAAAATTACTAACATAAACAGGTCGTTATTCATTAAAGGGCGATACGGTCAAAATTTGGTCAATATCAACTTGACGTATTTCTTTCAATTTTGCATTTAAAAAACCTGAACACCCCTCATTTTGAAGGTGTGTGTGTGTAGAATGTTGCTCCTATTTTGATTTTGGAATTCACTCTTCAGTTGTCAAAATGCCGTCCAAGCAAGAAGAGCAGCGTATCAAAATTTTGCTCGCGCATCGCGAAAATCCGAGCTACTCGCACGCAAAGTTGGCAAAATCGCTAAAAGTTGCCAAATCAACCGTTACAAATGTAATTAAAGTGTTTGGGGAACGTTTGTCGACAGCCAGGAAGTCTGGATCGGGGAAATCGAAAACCGGAAGCCGCTGAGACGACAAAGAGAGTTGCCGGTAGTTTCAAGCGAAACCTAACCTATCTCTCCGAGATGCCGCAAATAAGCTGGGTGTATCGTCTACAACCGTGCATCGAGCCAAAAAACGAGCCGGACTATCGACTTACAAGAAGGTAGTGACTCCAAATCGCGATGATAAACAAAATACGACGGCCAAAGCGCGATCCCGGAGACTGTACACGACGATGCTGACGAAGTTTGACTGCGTGGTAATGGACGACGAAACCTACGTCAAAGCCGACTACAAGCAGCTTCCGGGACAGGAGTTTTATTCGGCAAAAGGAAGGGGAAAGGTAGCAGATATTTTCAAGCCCACGAAACTGTCAAAGTTCGCAATCAAATATCTGGTTTGGCAAGCCATCTGTACCTGTGGCTTGAAAAGCAGCATTTTCATAGCTTCCGGGACTGTCAACCAAAAAATTTACGTGAAAGAGTGTTTGAATAAACGTCTGCTGCCTTTCCTGAAGAAACACGGTTGTTCCGTACTGTTTTGGTCGGATTTGGCATCTTGCCATTACGGTAAAAAGGCCATGGAGTGGTACGCCGCCAGCAACGTGCAGGTGGTTCCCAAGGACAAGAACCCTCCCAACACGCCAGAGCTCCGCCCAATTGAGAAATACTGGGCTATTGTCAAGCTACCTAAGGAACCTAAAGAAGACCAAAAAAACTGCTAAGGACGTGCAGCAGTTCAAGGCAAACTGGCTTTCTGCGGCGAAGAAGGTGGACAAGGTGGCTGTACAAAATCTGATGGCAGGGGTCAAGCGTAAGGCCCGGCAATTCGGATTTGGAAAAGCGGAAGCCTAACTGAATATTTTTCCAGAATTTTATACTAATTGAACTTGAAAAAGAAATTTAATTTGATTTTTTAAATAAACGATTTCACCGATTTACACGCGTTTTCCCTTGACCAAATTTTGACCGTATCACCCTTTAATGCCAATATTTCAATCACACTGATTACACTAGTCGGCAAAATCGGAACTTTTTTCGCTCCCGTCGGCATTTCTGGTTGGATTTTAAAGATTTTGCTACGCTGAATCCAAATATGGGCTCAGAAATGCTGTAACACGTCCATTTTTTGAGAAAAATGTGATTTAAACTCACAAAAACACGTACTTCCGTAGTAATATGATCTACCTAAGCAACAACCAGAACATTGGCTTTGCCCTTTGAATGTTGGGCTTGGATTTTATGGAATGGACCTCCCTGAATCCATTCGTGAACACAGATTTTTCGTAACACGTAAGATTAATGAAATAAACCGGCATTTCATTCACAAAATTACGAATTTTCATAAAAATCAAGATATCCTATTTTGAAAACATGAATTTCAGCTCCACCCTTTGAATGTTGGGCTTGGATTATATGAAATGGCCCTCCCTGAATTAATTGGTGAACACGGATTTTTCGTAACACGTAAGGTTGATGTAAAAACCGAAATTAAATTCACAAAATTACGAGTTTTCATGAAAATCAAAAACCGTCCATAAATTACGTCGCTCAAAATTACAGATTTTTAACCCCCTCCTTTCTTTATCACATTTTTTGTATGGAATTTTGAAATCCCCCCCCCCCCCTTCCGCCACCTCCCTCTCAAAGCATAACGTAATTTATGAACGATCGCTTTAGCTGTGCCTCTTTGAGTATATTTAATATATTGATGTTGCTTCTTACAGCAGTTTGGGAACTGAAGACCTTCTAAGTTCATTAATTAATTCAATAGTCAGCTGCACAGAGCCCTTCAGAAACGCCTCATTAAATACTCTATTCAGCAGTGCCGTATTTTTAAGTTAGGATAGGAGGCAGCAAGACAGCATTAAAACACGCAAACACTCGAAAAACAAAAGAATAGACAGAGACAAAAGACTCTGTGTTAGTCAGTATTGCTCGAGAGAATAGGGAAAAGATATGTTAAAAAAGAGAGCAAGAATTCTCAAGCACGTAGCTTAATGTGGCATTTTATAGAGCTTTTTGACGTTTAATTTGCGCACACTACTGCAAGATTTGAATCGAAGCAGTGCGAGTGAGAAGTCAACGAAGTTGTGGAAAACCAAACCGTGCATTAATCCCCGCATGTTAGACAAAGGAAGACGATTAAATGTCGAAAAGGTCTATTGGCGTATTTGCGGCGCAAAATTTGAGTCATTATTGCTGTCTTGCTTTGGCGTCAATTTATGCTCATGTTGACTCTCTTCAGCCTTGCACAATAATTTTTTATTCATTCAAAGCTAGTTATTTGAGTGTAACGGACGCGTTTTTTTTATGTTTGTAAAAATGTCGCGAATTTGTCTGAACGATTCGCAAAAATTTTGTTGCATTTGCTGAGACGTGATATTGAAGGAACAGAGAAAGGGGTTTACACCTTTGTTGAAGACAGCATATCAGCTGTATTTTGACAAGGAGCTTCCAAATCGTGAGTTTCCATGGGTTCCAACATACTCCTGTTGCTCATGCTACCGAACATTGCTTGGTTGGATGAAAGGTACGCACAAAGGCTTACCTTTTGCCAAACCTATGTTGTGGACTAATCCAACCAATCACATGAGCGGTTGTTACTTTTGTTTGACAAAAATTCATGGATTTTCCAAAGCTTTGAAGCATAAAATCGAATACCCATCAAGGCCAACATTGCACTCCAAAGCAATGCCAGTTCCAATATCTCCAAATATTGTTGGACGTGCTGATGAGTTGAATTCGGAACCAGGCGAATCTGAGAAAAGCTTTCAGGATGATCCAGATTGTTTACCTTCGGAGTCTGAGGAACCGCATGTTATAACCCAAGAGGAGCTGAACGATTTGATTCGAGATTTGGAGCTACCCAAGACCAAAGCGCAGCTGCTAGCTTCAAGGCTAAAGCAGTGGAATGTCCTGGAAAAAGATGTAAAGGTGTCATCTTATAGGAAGAGACATTCAGATAACATTAAATATTTTCCGATGGACGGTGATCTAGTCTTTTGCAACAACATCGAAGGTTTAATGGAAGAGCTACAGTTAGAGTATCACGCAACTGACTGGAGGCTCTTCATCGACGCTTCAAGCAAAAGCTTGAAGGCAGTGTTGCTGCACAATGGAAATAAGTATTCTTCAGTGCCGGTTGCATTTGCAGCTCACACGAAAGAAACTTATGAGAACAGAAAACACTTTTGGAAAAGATCAAATATTCGGAACACCAGTAGAATCTCTGTGCAGACCTTAAGGTAGTGGCATTGCTCACTGGGCTTCAAGGAGGCTACACAAAGCATTGTTGTTTCCTATGCGAATGGGACAGTCGTGCGAGGGATAAACATTACCACCAGCAGCATTGGCCAGCACGTACCGAGATGGTACCTGGGAAGAAAAATGTGTCAAATCTGCCTCTTGTTGACAGGGACAAAATTTTACTACCTCCGCTACATATTAAGCTTGGGTTGATCAAAAATTTTGTCAAAAAGCTGGATATTCAAGGAGAACCATATTGTTTTTTGAGGAAAAAGTTTCGGAGATTGAGCGAAGCCAAGGTGAAAGAAGGAGTATTTGTTGGCCCTCAAATTAGGAAACTCCTAAAAGACGACAATTTTCAGCAAACTCTTAACGCGACAGAGTTACGAGCATGGAATGCGTTCCAAAAGGTTTATGGTCACTTCTTGGGAAATGAAAAGTCTCCGGATTATGTACGCATCGTTCAAGAGCTGGTTGATTCGTATGCTGCACTGGGAAGTAATATGTCACTTAAATTGCATTTTTTGCATTCTCATCTGGACTTCTTCCCAGAGAATATGGGAGCCGTCTCAGATGAACATGGAGAACGATCGCGATATCTTTTCAGTAACTTTGCTGGCAAATGGAGCCCAGCGATGCTAGCGGACTACTGCTGGATGCTACAGAGGCAAACACCTTTGGAGAACTATAAAAGCAAAAAGAAAACAAAGTGAATTTAAGTTGAAAAATATAGAGAAAATTTCAACTAAATGACTGACTGACTGACTGATAGGAAATCTTGATTTTCAGGAAAATTCGCAATTTTGTGAATAAAAACTTATTTTCAACGCGAATGGATTCAGAGAGGTTCATTTCATAAAATCCATACCCAACATTCAAAGGGCGTTGGGCAATTCATGTTTTCAAAATAGAAAATCTTGATTTTTATGAAAATTCGTAATTTTGTGAATGAAAACCCGATTTATTTCATCAATCTTACGTGTAACGAAAAATCTTTGATAACAAATGGATTCAGGGAGGTCCATTCCATAACATCCAAGTCCAACTTGCAAAGGGCAGAGCCAATATCCTGGTTGTTGATGAGGTAGATCATATTACTACGGAAGTACGTGTTTTTGTGAGTTTAAATAAAAAACTGGACGTGTTACAGCATTTCTGAGCCCATATTTGAATTTAGCGTGGCGAAATCTATAAAATTCAACATATATACTTGAAGGGAGTGAAACACTGCCGATTAGTGTTAACAATAAAATAGTTCATTTTAAAAACTGAATATATAACATTATCGAATATTCCTGTCAATTCCTACAATTTCTGATGAAAATATGTGTTCATACTGGCCACATTTGAGTTCGTTTTTCTGATGAAGTGTAAGAAAGGTTCAGTCTCACCATCGGAAGATCATTTCGGGTGTTTTTATTTCAAGGGTATTAGATTATCTATTTTGAACTGAAAAATGGAAACAACACAACTTTTTTTTTTAAAAGAGTTGTTTTCCGTCAAAATGTAAACAATTTTGCTGGAAGTCCTCTACGATTAATAAGCTGACAAAGTTCAACTAGGACAATTCAAGTTTCTCTCTTCATATGGTGTAAATTCACTCTATTAGAAAGCAAAAATCATCCCGTTGCTTCTACCAACTACCAACTAGCATTTTCCAACCTTCAAATAAACCAACGATTAAATTTTTACTCTTCATTCCAAGCAACCACATTTGTTCGGGCGGCTCGTAACAAGAATAGATTGATCGTACAAAAACCCACGAAGTGGTACTGCAATCAGCTTTCGCTAAAGCACTTCGGTTTAACCCGACACGAGCAATCGATTAAAATTCGTTGCATTTTTAATCCTTTCCCATTTTTACTTCCTGTGCTCATAAATCCGACTGCTGCGGCACTGTGCAGCGTCCCATGAAAGACCGCCCACCGACAAACGAGAGTGAAGCAGTCAAATGATTGAATCGAGGTAAATATTTCATCACAGGTAACAGCGAGCAGCAGAAGCAGCTAAAGGGGATTAATTAATGTAATGGAACTTTTAATTTAGCATCCAAGAGAGAGAGAGAGAGACAGAGACAGAAAGCTTCGCAAATGAGGATCGACTCCGATCCGAAACGCTGGAGGTGGCGTGGCAAGGTGAGGAAAGGCCTCTTACAATGTTGCATTCATAACGAGATGCCAGAGTTGGAAGAATGGGCAGCAATCAATCAGTTTAAGCTGATGCTGGATTTTCATTTTAAAAGCCATCTGATTCCTGATGAACGGTTGAATGTGATCAATCGAATAATCAAATCCAACAGCAGGATGGATGGATGGATGGATGGGATATGGGTGCTCGTTAATGTTGCTGCATGTTAACTGATTGATGCCGACAGAAAAGCTTGAAAACGATGTCATAAATTCCTATCTATCCTGATATGGGAAATGTTCAAGGATTACAGAACTGGTTTCGGTGGGCTAAGTCTGTGAAATCCTCTGCTGATATAGAGTTATCCAGCGATCGAATTATGAAATTTTGTTTTTCATTACGGTTTGCTATATCTGTTAACTTCAAGGCCCTTTTCTCCGAACAGTTCAACCTGACTCTGATTGATTGCTTTCCCAGTAAGCATCCTATTCCCAAAACATCAGGATAGAGATATTGCGAAAGCTTACTACAATAATTAATGAAATTGAGACACGAAACAAAACGGCATCCCTCGTGCTAGCATCACCGTCCACCCCCTTCATCCCCTTTATCCTCTTTCCCGGAAAATCTAACATCGCATCGCAGCCCGGTTCTGATCAATACCATGAAAAGCGCTTTCGACGCCGCGTCACGAAAGACTCCATAATTGATGATTTATTTACCGCGCTGCTTCCTCTCTGTTTTCATCGCGCTTTTCATTGAACACGATGAAAAATGTCACAGCGTTCCATCAATCATTGAAAAACACTCCACAAGGCGTAATACCTAGGAGCTGGTTTGTTCCCATCATCGGTAAGACACACCAGGCAAAGAAACTCTGCTGCTTTTCACTAGGTGACATAATGTTTGATAACTTCCAGTTGCCATCCTCCTGCCTGCCTCATCACCTTGCACAAAGATCTCCCGAGAGTGAGGGGGGAAAACTCGGTAATTTCCTTTTGTTTTCATACAAAACCATAACATTTCAATGAGTAACAACGGTTCGAGGAGCAGGAGCGTGAACACGTTTATCGTTCGTCTACTGATGGCTGGCGGCACGTGCACCTACATACATATACTCCGACAAGCAACCAACCTCCGGAAGAGCGTTTCCGCCCGACTGCAGGCGACGTCATTTGGTTCGCCGGTCCTTTGATTGGAAACGAAACAACAGGAAAACGACGAGAAGCTCACCGATGAAGTCGGTTCTTCGGTCGGCGGCGGCGGCGCCCAAGCCGGCTGACATCGTTCATTTTCATTGCAACTGTCTCTGCTCGGGAATAATCACATTCCAGCGCCGTGGGAAAATTAGCAAGTACACTAACGGTAGTAATTAATTTATGCCATACTGATTAAGTTTTCTTTGCCGAACGGGTCCTGGGGGAGATGGGATAACGGACAGCCCGGTTCGATAAAGAAGGGGGTTGCTTTGGATGATGGCAGTTGTTGGACGTTTTCGACTTCCTAGTTGCGTAATTGGCTCGTTATCCAATTTTAAAGGCGGAAAGGGGGGAAAAAATATCACGGGGCGACCCTTTTCGGAACTGTTGTTGAATTTGGGCTGCTCTCACAGACTCTAATGACACTAACCGAATTAAATTTCTTAGCTTCAGCTGAAAAAAGGTCATCAAGTTACACAAGTCAATTGGAGAATATGCGAACAATGTCGGATCTGTTGTGGGAAAAGCAGCTTAAGAGCTTCTTTCTTATTTAGTACATTTAGATCATCTTTGTGCTAAGCTGGCTGGCTTGTCATGCCAGATGGGCTCAGTAGGGATTCTTGGTCAAGACCAGAAGCTAAGAGTCAGTTCCATATCACATCAAGCAGTTTTTCCACCTGCTACATAGGATCGTATGCCTCACATTGAGAATTTTAATATTCACATTAGGTTCGTAGTTGCAGCGCGCTTCGGGATCATCATAATAACATGGAAGGACATCAAAATTTGGGATGTACTGACTTTTGCATCATATATTTCAGGTCTTACAGGTTATTAGGTAATGTGAAATACTTCAGGATCAACCGAATGAAGATCATCTAGGTATATATATAAATAAAAATGAGTTGGGGTTTCCTTTGTCACGATTTAACTCGCGAGCGGAAGGACCGTTTGGCAAGATTTTTGCTTTTTTGGATTCGTCTTGGACACCGGAAGGTTCTTATGATGGTTTGAAACCCCTCATTTCTCTGGAAAGGGGGGCTCCCATACAAGTGAAGCACAAATTTCTGCATAACTCGAGAACTGATCAAACAAAGGAACCCAAATTTAGCATGCGGAAGTTTTTGGAGGCAAGCATTGTTTCTATGGTAGTCAGAGACCCCTCCCCTCTCTAGAAAGGGAGGCTCTCGTACAAATGAAACAGAAGTTTCTGCATATCTCAAGAACTAATCAAGCAAATGGATCCAAATTTGGCATATGGGGGTTTTCTGGCGGATAAAAATGTTTTAATGGTGGTTTGAGACCCCTCCCCTCTCCTAGAAGGGGTGCTGTCATACAAATGAAGCTGAAATCTCTTCATAACTCTAGATCTAATAAAGCAAATGGAACCAAATTTGGCATGCGGGGATTTTAAAGGCAAAAAATGTTTCTACGATAGTTCGAGACCCCTCCTCTCTCTCTGTTAGGTTGGGGGGCGGTGCTCCCATAAAAATGAAACAAAAGCTTCTGCATAACTCTAGAGCTAATCAAGTAAATGGAGCCAAATTTGGCAGGTAGAGGTTTTTGAAGGCAAGAATATTTCTATGGTGGTTCAAGACCCCTCTCCTTTTTGAAAGGGCGGGGGTTCAAACAAATTAAACATTTTTTTTTATTATAATCGAAGAGTCCCGTGTGATGGTTCGAGAACTAATCAAGCAAATAGAACCAAATTTGGCATGAGGGGGGTTTTGAAGGCAATCATTGTATGGTGGTTTGAGAAACCACCCCCTCTGGAAGGGAGGGCTCCCATACAAATGAAACACAAATTTCTAACAAAAATGAGAATTATCCAGGATACTTAAACAAAAACGTGCATTTCTCGGGTAAGAAGCATGTTTCGATAGAAGTTTGAACCCCTGCTTATTCAAGAAAAAAAAACTCATTCCGAAAAAAACCATAAAAGTACCAGTTACATTTAATTTTCCTTCATTTAGTTGCAAGCGTAGCAGCGCACGCACCGGGTTCAGCTAGTTTATATTAGATACGAATGCGTGTAGTCTCATTCATTTATATAAATACATACACTATTATAAGAGTATTTCATGGGAATGGGTGGGACCATCAGGGCACCCGATTGAAGCACTCAGGATGGGGAGAGTGGAAATGACAACTCCTCATTTCTAACAATTTGTGAATAGAGGGCGGGCTCTTCTTCCCGCCTATTGGGGACTCCTCATGTTAGACAGCTCGCTCTTATGACCAATTGTTCAATCTCAATATGGAAGGAGATACTTAATGTCCCAGTGAAAACGTATAAGTAATGTTGCCGATCTAGTCAAACAGAGAGGAGAGCCCACTGCAATCGGTTTTGGTTTCCGTGCTACAACCCATTGCAATGGGTGATGAGCATACCATACAGCATCATATGTTAGTACGGACGCATCTTGAAGTCATCCAGTGCATAAGCTTAGTAGACGTTAGTAGTAAAAATATGGAACACTAATTAACTAGAAAGAATGTCTTCATAGAGGTGTTCCGATCATGATTTGGTCAATCAGAAATGTGTGTGAGTCGAACAAAGTTTTTATTATTAGGTAAAATGCTTTTTCTTTTTCAAGTTCAGTTAATTTAGAGTTCAGAAAAAATATTCACTAAGCTTTCTTTTCACCGAATGCGAATTTCCGGGTCTTTCATTTGACACCTGCCATAAGATTTTGGCACCACAGAACGCCAGTTTGCTTAAAACTGTTTCTCGCTCACAACAGCTTTTTGAATCTTCGTAAGGATCCGCTTGACGATGGCCCAATATTGTTTGATTGGGCGGAGCTCTGGCGTGTTGGGAGGGTTCTTGTCCTTGGGCGCCATTTGAACATTGTTGGCAGTATACCACTCCATGGCCTTTTTTACATAACAACAGGATGCCAAATCTGGCCAAACTAGAACAGAAACAATTGTGTCGCTTCAGGAAAGGCAGTAGACGTTTTTGAAGGCACTCGCTCAGATAAATTTCCTGGTTGGCGGATCCGGTCGCAATTTAAACGAGCTGACAGTATAATGTGCTTGAAAATATCTGCCACCTTTCCCCGTCCGGTTGCCGTATAAAATTGTTGTTCAGGAAGCTGTTTAAAGTCTGTCTTGACGTAAATTTCATCGTCCTGTACCTCACAATCAAACTTCGTCTATAACTGACGATAACAGAAGTGCTAATCTCAAAATCAAAATAGAGGCATGATAATACACGCACACATCTTCAAAATGAGGGGTGTACAATTTTTGTTTAATGCAAGATGAAAGGAAGTGCGTCATGTTTAAGTCGACCAAATTTTGAACGAAACACCCTCTATTTCGTCCTCAACACACAGCACATTTATTAAGTCCTCAACACACTTGTTTTTATACAATATTTACAAAACTTCATTCATTACATCACAAACAATTAACACGGAATATTAATTTGCATTGTGGTTCTGCTTTCATCTATCCTTCCTGAGAGTTAGAGCCGACACGACTATCGAACACCAGATTATCCACTATCCAAGAAGCAGAAGATTCCAAGTGGTGACGTCACCGATAACGATCGCATGTGATCGCTGTCACTATCGGTCGAAGTGGTATGGAGAATACCATCTCGATTCGGTGGAACGATCGTTCGAGAGACTCTAGTTCTCTCGTTCGGCAGTGGCGCAACATCACCCTACATGTTACTCCCGAACAGAAAAGTTCAGTAAAGTTCTTCAGAGAACTTCAGAGATGTTCTGGAAAGTTTTTCAGAGTACTTTAGGAAAGCAAGCTCACAGAAGTTCTTCAGGCGAACTTTAGGGAAGTTTTTCAGAGGAATTTCAGGAAAGTTATTCAGAGAAACTTCAGGGAAGGTCTTTAGAATACCTATGAAGTTCTTCAGAGAACTTCTGGGATTTTTTTCTAAAGAACATCAATGTAGTTCTTGAGAGATTTTCTGGAAAGTTCTGGAAATTTCTCTTAAAAGAAGCTTAGAAAAGTTTTTCAGAGAAGTTCCGGGAAAATTTTCAAAGAAGTTAAGAGAAATTCTTCAGAAAAAATCAGGGAAGTTCTTCACGGAACTGCAGACAAGTTCTTCAATGAAGTTCATGGGAGTTCTTTAGAGACGCTTAGGAAAGATCTACGAAGAAATTTAGGAAGTTCTTCAGAGAAGTTCGAGTGAATTCAGAAAAGCTCTTCAGAAAATTTCAGGAAAATCGGTTAAATTCATTCCTTTGAGGTTTCAAATTATTTGAATGTACCGGTTTTTAGAGCAGCAAAAATTAAATGAAATTAAAATGATAGGTTTGTTTAAAATGTTTTTACAATAATATTTACAGATGCCATCAACAGAAATGGAGTGTAGTCAATTTCACGTGATATTGAAAAAAAATGATAGTTCCTCAATTATGTAGTAGCTGGAAAGCACGTTAGGATAAAAGCCCCTGCAAAGAGCGTTAAGGATTTTATTTTGTTGGAGGATTTAAACACTACTGCGTCCATTAATACGAACTTTTGTAGTATATCCCTGTTTACTGTATACGCATTCGGCAAGCTGACCACCATTTGTTGGGTGGTCAGTTGCTTGCTACAACACGTTCCCAGTCAGGTATGATCTGGTTTACGAACCCTATCACCTTACCAGGATTGGAAGACAAAATCTCATTGGGCTGTAAGCAACCACTACCAAGAAATTTTGATTTTTATACAATGCACTACAGTTGCAAAGCAGATGCTACGATGTTTCGGTTTCTAAGTCAAAGAAGTGACAAATATCATTATGAACCCGGCCAATGTTCTTCAAATGATACACTGAAAATTTATTTTCGTAAAGTCGCTTTCACGCGTTTCGTAAACATGGATTTTGTACATAGAACAAATGTCTCGTATATTGCATGAAACAATCATAATGCTTTTTATCTGGTGAAATGCTATCATTACACCTTTTTGTAAAATGCACGAAATGAACTTCGTGATGACCAGCCAATCGCTGCTTCTCATGCACGATGGTGTTTGTGCTGGTATGGGCGGAAATAATTTATCTATCTCAAAATAAAAATCAAATCTCTGTCGTGAGCTATAACTTCATGCTCATTAATCATGATTGTTCTCACGAGTCAGCGTGGCCTAGTGAGATCAACCACGGATTTAGAATCAGCACTTTTCAAATATACAGGTTCGAACCCCATGTCTGAAACAATAAAAAGAACGCTGGACAATTCCACGTGGTTGCGCTTTTTTTGTCAATTACATTTGAGTCGATAAAGTAGATCTGTCAGTCCTTCATGCAACCACCAGAGAGACGTTTCTTTTTAATTTGTGACAAAATATTCGTAGCTCTTTGCATTGTTTCCGCACAATGTACGAATGTTCTCTTTCTGT
>JASCZW010009987.1:0-39187 GCA_034211315.2 Aedes japonicus | reverse complement strand
GCAAGCCTTTCGTGAAAACTTCAACTGTAAATGGTCAAGTATACATGAATGAATGCCTGAAAAACGTCTGCTTCCGTTTCTCAAAACACACAACGTTTCTGGACAATTTTTTAGCCGGACCTAGCTCTTTTCACTACTCCAAGGATGTTCTGGAGTGATACAAGATGAATGGTGTCAATTTCGTGCCAAAGGATCTTAATCCCCAAACTCTCCAGAGTTGCGTACACTGTAAAATATTGGGCTATAATGAAACACGAACTTCGTAAGCATCCTAAAGTTGTCACTACAGAACAGGAAATTTTGAAGTCATGGTTGTAAGCGGAAACAAATTCGGTTCAAAGCGTTGTATAAAATGTTATGCGTGGTATTAAAGGGTGATACGGTCAAAATTTGGTCAAGGGAAAACGCGTGTAAATCGGTGAAATCGTTAATTTAAAAAATCAAATTAAATTTTTTTCAAGTTCAATTAGTATAAAATTCAGGAAAAATATTCAGTTAGGCTTCCGCTTTTCCAAATCCGAATTGCCGGGCCTTACGCTTGACCCCTGCCATCAGATTTTGTACAGCCACCTTGTCCACCTTCTTCGCCGCAGAAAGCCAGTTTGCCTTGAACTGCTGCTCGTCCTTAGCAGTTTTTTGGTCTTCTTTAGGTTCCGCTTGACAATAGCCCAGTATTTCTCAATTGGGCGGAGCTCTGGCGTGTTGGGAGGGTTCTTGTCCATGGGAACCACCTGCACGTTGTTGGCGGCGTACCACTCCATGGCCTTTTTACCGTAATGGCAAGATGCCAAATCCGGCCAAAACAGTACGGAACAACCGTGTTTCTTCAGGAAAGGCAGCAGACGTTTATTCAAACACTCTTTTACGTAAATTTCTTGGTTGACAGTCCCGGAAGCTATGAAAATGCTGCTTTTCAAGCCACAGGTACAAATGGCTTGCCAAACCAGATTTTCTTTGCGAACTTTGACAGTTTCGTGTGCTTGAAAATATCTGCTACCTTTCCCCTTCCTTTTGCCGTATAAAACTCCTGTCCCGGAAGCTGCTTGTAGTCGGCTTTGACGTAGGTTTCGTCGTCCATTACCACGCAGTCAAACTTCGTCAGCATCGTCGTGTACAGCCTCCGGGATCGCGCTTTGGCCGTCGTATTTTGTTTATCATCGCGATTTGGAGTCACTACCTTCTTGTAAGTCGATAGTCCGGCTCGTTTTTTGGCTCGATGCACGGTTGTAGACGATACACCCAGCTTATTTGCGGCATCTCGGAGAGATAGGTTAGGGTTTCGCTTGAAACTACCGGCAACTCTCTTTGTCGTCTCAGCGGCTTCCAGTTTTCGATTTCCCCCCGATCCAGACTTCCTGACTGTCGACAAACGTTCCCCAAACACTTTAATTACATTTGTAACGGTTGATTTGGCAACTTTTAGCGATTTTGCCAACTTTGCGTGCGAGTAGCTCGGATTTTCGCGATGCGCGAGCAAAATTTTGATACGCTGCTCTTCTTGCTTGGACGGCATTTTGACAACTGAAGAGTGAATTCCAAAATCAAAATAGGAGCAACATTCTACACACACACCTTCAAAATGAGGGGTGTTCAGGTTTTTTAAATGCAAAATTGAAAGAAATACGTCAAGTTGATATTGACCAAATTTTGACCGTATCGCCCTTTATGAAGAAAGTTCCGGCTTTTGGATTTGGTAAAGAAATATACCTAAACCATGATTATACATTGTATTATATTCCCTAATAGTTCATGACAATCGGTTGAGAGACTTGTTTGAATGGACGAGTTTAAAAAGATGCAATTTATTTTTGGAAACCCTATAATTAGTAAAGT
Source organism: Aedes japonicus (assembly GCA_034211315.2). Lineage (NCBI taxonomy): Eukaryota > Metazoa > Arthropoda > Insecta > Diptera > Culicidae > Aedes > Aedes japonicus. The sequence goes on along the minus strand of JASCZW010009987.1, from coordinate 37,354 downwards.
AAAACTGATCTTTATTTTCATTGTTTGTCTTATGTACTAATTTAACAAATTAAGTGTTTCAGCCCATTGGGCTCTTCAGCTTTGTTTTTTTTTTGTGTTTTGGGTGTTAAGTGTGTTTTGTGTTTAATTTGACGATCTCGAAACGTTCAGATCTACGGCCATTTTACGTACAGAGCGCTATGATTTTCGTATAATCCGTTCCCTGACCACTGTAACAACTCGTGCAGTCTGCACCGTACGAGTACGACCGGATCCAACGAGCAGGTGTCACGGTACCTTCGGATGGTTCGGTACATAAAGTCCCGCTTTACTTCAAGGTTTCTCAAATTTCTGAAAATAGCGCCCGGGCGCTAACCTTCCAAAAACTTTTTTATCACCACAGCACACAACTCCTTCATCGCTGGTAAAAGATAAACACCGAATGAAAACAATCGGACATAACCTAAAAGCGTATGTATGAACATAGTGCAAACCTACACCAACACATACGTGAAGCATGTTGAGTAGTTGCACGACACCAATGCAAGAAAAAAGTGTATGAGAATATAATGGACACCGTGTAAAGCTTCCACAAAATTTCCATTGCACCAAAAGAAAATTCTACAAATTCCAATGGATTAGTAGATGTTGAATATTTGAAATCCGGTTTTTATTCATCCAGGTAACTTTTGATTTACAATCGCTTTAAACGATTTAGGGATACTTGAAATGATTGCGATTCCTCGATGGATGGGTGGCGGCATACTCCGAGCTCTGGGGAACATGAATGAACTGTGCACAGTAGGCAGCATACTTTTCATTTGTATTCGTTTGAGGAAAACTCCTGCATTTAAATGGTCCGTTTGGGGTTCAGCACAGTTACAGCTAAACATTTTTTTACAAAATTCACTGTAACTGCAACTCTACCAGATGCTACTGTACCGTTCGTTCTTTGATTTGCAAGTGTATTTAGACGGCGATGAAGGGCTGGAGAGTCAGTAAACCAGGCTCTTCGATCACTTATACTTCTATCCTTGTGGTGTAGCTGGAGGATTGTGGGGAAAACTTTTTAAAAGATGTCTTTTAGAGGAGTCTGTTGCTTTTCAGAAAAGAAACGTCATACATCTTTAAGTTGAAAGTTTTATCTATGATAATGGTGATGATTTAACCTGTCTTTCAGCTTTTCCAGGACATTTGAGATATTAGGGCCTACCTGATTTTTCTTTTCAGAGAGAAACCATTGGATGTCTGATGTATTTTGTACATACATGTTTACTATTTCAAAATGTATACAATTTAGTATTTATATTATAATATCTTACTATTTTCATCATATCATTGTATATTACTTATTATCATATTAAATTTTCAGGATGTGGAATTTCAACGTTGTATACATGTACATGTATTTTCGTTTAATATATTTAAATTTTCTTACACATCATATTTATTCATAGATATTATTAATTGAATACATTCATGTTTCATCATATATGATTTTATGTTTAGGTTGCTTCGGGGTGCAGTGCAAACTGTTACATGTTATTGCTCCCAAGAACCAGCAGAAAGGAAATATCGACAAGCAAGGTATACAGTTTTGAAAACATACAGAACAGGCTATCAATTTTTCCGTCTCAAATTACATACTCCTTATATACTTATTTCATTTATATATTTCATATTCGATATATATTGCATGAACCTGATTATATTTCATTGATTTAAAACATATAAATACTGGGATGGGAGGGTGCATCAGGGCATCGTTGAAGTTTCAATTGGACAATGGAGTGGATGGCCAGCCGGAGTCTAGGAGGGATGTGACTATCATTCATGATTGCTACATTCCACTCCAACAGTTGTAATGAATTTGACGCACCTTTCTCAAACAAACCATCTAGTGGAAAGCCTAATTGAATTGCGTATTTTGTTATTCGTTTTATTGGATCATATTGCTGGAAGGAGATTCTCTTATTCCCGCAGGTTTCGCGTAAGTGTCTCTGCTTACGGACCTGCCCAACCCTTGTTGGCCCTTCATACAGCAGTATGTTGAATTTAGAACAGTAACAAAACATGATCTTTCTGTTAAGTGGAACCGCATGCAGGGGCAAGGCCCACGCTAGGATGGCGGCTTCCTACATACATACATACAAGTGGGTTTTGTGTTAAATTATTTTTTTCAGTTCAGCCCTTGGGGTATTGTGACACCCTTTAATAAGTCAAAAGAGTTAAAGAGGTGTTATTTCAAAACACAAGCTGTAACGTAGCTGTGCCTTCTAATTAGTTCAGTCAATAATAAAATCTGAATTGCCAATAAGGAACAAATGTAGTTTTAATTTGTATGAGAATATACTGGATACGGGAAGCCAGTTTTGGCCCTAAAAATATGGCTCGCAACAAGTAATTCACTCTACGTCATTGATTTTGGAAAGCAAACTATTCTTGTGTGTCTTTTACAAATTTCTGAATTTCATTCAAATGTCGAGAATTTCTGATCGCGGGTTAAAATCTTGCTTATGATTGTTGATGACTTCAAATCGCAGAGATCAAAAGAACATACAGTCTAATAAACGTCGCTACAGCAAATGCGTGCCATGAAACCATGAACATGACATCCGTCGTATTCAAACTAGCGATAGAATCAAACTAGACACCTCAATTCCGCTCATAAGAAATAGGAAAAAAAATACCGCACCCAGAACAACGAACAAAGCAGTTTCAAATCACGACCCGCATCGCAGCCATGATCTCTATCAACTGAGTTTATTTAATTAAACTTAGCTTCACTCAAAAAAAATCAACCAACAATATCATCGCCGCAACCGACCGTGAGCTCTCCATCGCCAGCGTCCCTGACTTCAATCGGCGCTTGTTTGCCGATGAACTCGTTTTATTATGCTGCTGCAATTCCCAAGCGTCAAAAAAATCCACCGACACCAACGCCAAACAAGAGAAAAAAAACAAAAAGATAAAGTGATGCGCGCTGAGATTTCACGAAAACAATCGACGTGGGACGACAACGGGAGACGACCGAAACCGAAACCGCTAATGCTGCAGCAACAATCTTCTAGATCCGACTAAAATTAGCGAACTTTATCTCTCTGCAAGTGTTGAGCTCGAAATCACGGGGCTTTGGAGATTTTCTCGGATGTTGCATAAACTGCTCTTTGCGTTTGCTGTTAGAACGATTCCAACGCCGAGCGGTAATCGGCGGTTCGTTTGCGATGAGACAGCATCCGGCTGAGTTACATCGGAAGGGTCGAGGAGGCGGGGGATGGTAATTAACCTCGATGCGGCTTCGGAGTGGACCACCTCGATCACTGGGAATGCACAGAAATTGACTCTATTTCATCTTCGCGTCCTTCAACAATTGCCTAAGCTAACGAGGGTGAAAAAATGTCGAAGTGATCTGACAGACAACATCAATTGTTTCTTCAAAACACGAAATTTTCGATTGTAGACAGCCGATTGTCGGTTGCCAGCTGGAAACAGGTATTTTCTTGCGGTTTTCGGTCCCGCCGCCTTCGATTGGGCAGGTGAAGCAAAGTCGGCGCTCTTTCACTTTTCACCAAATCCAATGTGCAACTCTTGCGCGGTTTTGCCTCACACTCGCCGACATCGGGTGTGGGAGAAAATGTGGTTTTCCTATTCCCTTTCCCCTGGCTTCAGGCCGCTTGGAGTGACTTTCGGACCCACGGCCAATAACGTTCACTTTCATCGGAATGCAATGTGCATCGCAATGGCCATCAGCAGCAATCTGTGCGGTGAAACTGCGGTAAATTTTTCCTTTCATTCTGAACACCCGATTGCTCGAAGATGGTTGGGAAGTATTGCACTCACGACGCGATGGACGGTGCCGTAATATCGTCTTCAACTTTTACGAAACTAATTAATTTTGTAACGAAAGTCCAGAGCAGCTGATTGCATTCGCGTCTATACGTAGTTGAATTGCACAAAATTTAATTAATTCTCACTGCACTTTGCTGGGCGAGGAAGGCAACGAGGAAATGGGGAGCTCGGTGCAGTCGGTCGCGTTAAAGGGCACCAACAAAACGCGATTGCAGTGGAGCTTTTTCGCGATGCTCGCGGGGGACAAAACTGCATTCGTGTAGGAACTTTTGCTTTCAATTATTTATTCGGTCTCAAAGGAATCTTCGCTGGGTCGCGTTCGCCGTGGAAGTTTTTCTTCAGCCATCTACAATCATTGCTAGGTACCTACTTCGTGAAGCTATGGATCTCTGACATTTTTTTCTTCTTCGGTCGTCTTCTTCTACTGCTCTTGGAATGACTGCTTTTTGTTAACTCGTGAATGGCAGGGTTTTTGTTGTTTGGTCTGTGATTGGGCAAAGGATAGGTTTCATCTGCGAAACGATCCATGCAGGTTCACGATAGAGAATAGCTCGGTGTCGTGCGGCTCCGACAATGGGCGATTCGTTTCATTTCGAGATTGCCCGATAGTATTTAAAGATTAATGCACAGTAATTGGCTTGGGTGAAGTTCGATTGTATGTTTTCTCTACGATAGCGTTGGGGTTTGTGGACTGAATTTTTTCAACAGATTGATCAGAGATCTTTTCAAAATTTTGCGTTATACGTTGATCATTCACACGAGTTTTCATCATAAATAGGTAAAATTACATCTTAACAGGTTAACATTTATGCATAAGAAGAAATTTTTGAACACATCTTGAATTGTCATGATTGACAAGAGAAACGTCAGTGTGATGCCTGTTCCCAATGTATATAAAGTACAAGGTATTATATTCGCTGCAATGTTTATGTACACTGATAGGCAAAATAAAGTGCCCAACTCATCGTTTTTTCAATTTCTGTCATTTACTTGGTTCAAATTAAAGTGAACACACTGTATTTTTTTTTATTATCTTATTTTTTATATTCTTTTTAAGTTTCACTTATGGAATACTGAAAAAAAAGGAGTTTTACTTAGAGAAAAATAAATCAATTTGTGTTGAAAAAAAACAGTGACAAAATAAAGTGCCCACTTCATTTAGGCTACAAAAAACATAAATTAAAGTAAAATAAAAGCATTTCAATAATTGATGTGTCCTCCTTTGGCCTTCAGGACCTCCTGCAGGCGCTTCGACATGCTCTCGACCAGGTTCTTTAGGTGCTGTGGATCTAGCTCTTCCCAGGCACGCTCCGGGGCTTCAAAATAGTTATTTTTATTGGTAACACCAGTTTTGTCAACCCTGGCCTCGAGAATCGCCCACAAATTCTCGATGGGATTGAGGTCCGGGCTTTGTGGAGGCCATTCCAGCGGTTTGATCCGACAAGACCGGAAGAAAGACTTGGTCTTCTTGGCAGTATGCTTCGGGTCGTTGTCCTGCTGGAATACGCACTTTTCTTCAAGGCCCGTCTGGATCAGCGAAACCTCCAGATTTTCTCGCAGGATGTTGATGTAAGAATCTGCCGTCAAAATCCCGTCGATTTTCACAATGCTTCCCACTCCACCCCATGAAAAACACCCCCAGACCATCATATTTCCTCCTCCATGCTTCATCGTGCCTTGGGTGTGGCGCTCCTGAAGCTCCTCTCTCGATCTGCACCAAACACGAACCCGCCGCTTTCGGTTAAACAGCTCGAATTTTGATTCGTCCGTCCAGAGAACCGTTTTCCAGAACTCTAGGGGCTTATCGGCATGCTCCTTAGCAAACTTAAGCCGTTTGGTCTGCATTGCTGATAAATGGGCGCTTATCGAAAACATATCTATTTTTGATGTTGGCACTTTATTTTGTCACTGTTATTTTTTTTTTCAACAGAAATTGATTTGTTTTTTCTTCAAGTAAAACTCCTTATTTTCAGTATTCTATAAGTGAAACTTAAAAAGAATATAAAAAATAAAATGAGAAAAAAAACTACACAGTGTTTACTTTAATTTGAACCAAGTAAATGAGAGAAATTGAAAAAACGAAGAGGTGGGCACTTTATTTTGCCTAGTCGTCATCACACTTCGATCCCCTTCTCATCAAGTTTGCCGATCTTTATGGTATAAACGAAGCCATGCAAGTCGCAAGTGTGTGTGAGAGACATTTACTTCATTGCTGTATCGCTGAGTGTCTCGACAATCGAAGCAACTGTTGGGCTACTGTTCCATTCATTTCATCTTATGAAAGTGGCTAAAGTGTAGTGTTACCAAAAAAAACAAACGCAAAAATAGTTATGAAAGGACTTCAATAATGCCTGAAATTAAAGCAGTTTCTATTTAAACGTCAGCCAAGTGCATGTTTTTTACTTGAATTTTTGCACTTTTTTTTGCAAATTGATTGGAGGAATACGTTAATACTGCATACTTTTTAGTCCTTTGGCGCTGATATTTGAGATTTTCGAAAACGCGATGATGTTTGTTTCCCAATTTTGAGTATCACACTTCTTCAGACATTTTTCCTGATTAGTATTACGAAAAAGCTTAACTTTTTAAATATAGTTAAAGAAGACCAATTTTATTATTTTAATAACTTCTGCATGGGTACGCAAAACATTAACAATTTAATTTGTACGATTATGACTATTGTTAGAAAATATTGTTCAATTTCATTTTAAGCCTGGCAAGAATCACTGTTTCCGGAAGATCCACAATGATTTAAACTCGAAAATTAGATACAATTTATACAATTAGAGAGAACTTGGCGATTTCTCATAACAAACATGGATGTTTTATTGCCATCCGGTTTCGCTCACATTTGAGTAACTTTATCGCAAAAATGATAAAACTGAACGTTAGGATGCGTTGAGTTTCATTGCCACAACACAATTTTGAGTAGACCCCATTTTGTTTTTGTATGAAAACGAATAACGAGGCCCATAAGTTACAGAGTATTACTCGAAAAAAAAGGTTATGAATGAATTAATTTACAAGATAAGATTTCTAAAACTTTTCCATAATTCCCTAAATGTTTTTTTCCAGCTTATAGCCCAGCTGACAGGTAAAGACCAAAAGTATTTTTTGCCATTGATGATGATGATAATGTGTGAAAAACCATCTAATGTAGCAAGCCAACTGCCTATAGCACTGGACTGATTTAATTAAACGATTTGATCAAGGTTGTACTGTGGAGAAGAGCCCGCCCTTTATTCACGAAATGCAAACAACAGAAAGTTGGTGGGCCCTCTCTTCCCATCCAAATTGCTTCAATCGGGTACTCTGATGGTCCCTCTTTCTATCCCAACATATGGTGTTACATAAATATATGTTAAAAATTCAGAGAAATTAATTTGATTTTATTAGCTTGACATTGAAATCATCTTACCCTGGAGCATGTGTTAGCATGTTTGGCAAAAAGTAAAATTGGTTAGGGTCCCCCATTCCTTACTTACAGCTTCAATCTTCCTTTGATGTAGGGTCCATATTATCATCTCGGTGTTTCTGCTTTTGAAGAGCTGACTTTGGTAGCGCATATCGAGATTCGCAATGTGTAAGGCACCGCTCTCGGCCATGGAATAGGAATGAGAACAGGAGAAAGGAGAAAAGCATTAGTAAGTGGTACATGCTATGCGCATGTGAGATTTTCAAGGTGATGTTCTCACAACGGCCGTTCAGAATGGTTCGACGGATGCATATGAGAGATCATTCCCGATGAGTTTTCACTCATTTACAAGAAACATTTTACTACTTGCTACATTTAGGAATATCAGGACAATGATCCCCCATCGCATCTTCAAGTGGTCATTACAAGCTGTCCATTTGGTTCAGGCATTTTTGAACGATTATGTGGCAGCCTATTCACACATAAAATCTGCCGCGACCAACTCGACAGAACGCGACCGGAATTCATTTTCACCAATTGATCGGGTTGTGAAAAGGTATGTTGGTGCATTCAGAGCCCAAGAACGAGGACGGAAATGAAGGCTCGAATGCAGTGAAAACGGAGGCGGAACTACAATGCCAACGGAAGAGCCTTATCTGGTTCAACCTGCTTGTCGGATAGAAATCTGATTTTATCCAAGTTGATTCCGATTGGACATGTCGACGTCATGTGCGACAACTGTCCAATTTGCCGTTTCCGCTCCGTTTCCGTCCACATTTGGGCCTTGCTTCCAAGGTAATGACAACAGCAGTAGCATCACCAAAACTGATTCCACCTTCGACAAGGGGCGCGAAGCGAGGACTGCTGCTGGCCGTGCATCCCGACCAGAAGGACATAACATAGAAAAAACAAAATTATAATAAACCATGTTACGACCAACTGATTATGTTATTAATTTGTTAAAGAAATTTTCATCTGGATAATTGTATTTTGTTTTGTTTATGTTATATCTTCATCATAGTTTGCTAGAAATTAGTTACTTCTTGAGGACTTTTTGTTACATTTTCTGTTATTTGAACTACATTCGCGATCTAAATTCTAACAACCTCTGTTATAAAAAAAGCGTGAATAACAAGACATGAAATAATTTTGTTGTTTCCTTTTGGTCGGGATGCACCCGGTATCAGCAGTGGTCTCTCTCAGCAGATTGAATCTGGCTTCGTATGGAAGGACTGTGAGAGGACGGTGTCCCAACAGAAAAAAAAAACATAGTTTTGATCCAACTTTTTTATTCAAAATTTGACAACAATGTTGTCTTTTAATGATTTTTAAAACATGAAAAGATAAAAGTTGTGACGACTTAATATGCAATAAGAGAAATCCTTTCAAATGCTTTTGAGAAATATTTCTTTAGTTTGCCCCAACTATAACAAACAACATTTCGAAAAGGCCTATTTTGTTTACAAAAACCATAATAAGTTTTATTTGACATATGATAGAGACAGTTTTAGCACACCAAAAGTTGTAACTTTTAGTGTTCTAGAATCAATGGGACGAACTTTGCTGAAGAATTTACAGGGACACCCTAAGTTAGGAGAAAAAAACTGCTCGTATTCAGTCATATGAAAAGGTACAGAAAAAAATATATCATCAAAGTTGCTTGAAATTTTTTCATCAACAACTTTTCCGTAGAACGTATGCCTTCATTTCTGCAAATTTAAAAGTTAGATTTTCGATTTCTTTGATAATAAGGACCACCTTAGTTTTCATTCACACCAAAAGAAGCGCCTTATTTTTAAAAAACAACTTTGTAGAAGACAATTTTGCTCCAAAACTTCAAACATAGGCTGAACATGTATCTTTCCAGCTAAATTCACATTATTGACCATTGTACAATGTTTTGTGTGAATGAACCATTCAATCCTTTATGGAAAAATAAAACATTTCACACAGCAATCGAATTCTCTCTATTTGTTTTTGTAACTGAAAGACCCAACGACTGTGAATCCGGGGAAATCTTTGAATATCACGAAGCAATTTATGAAAATATTAAACGCAGATTAAGTAGTGTAAAGTAACAACTATTACTACGAAATGAAGGAAATGTTGAAATTGCTGTTGAGGTCTTCTATAATGTTCTTTTTGGAATTATTAATGACTTTTACTAATCGACATCAGGGCAATTCGAAATATCTAGTCTGGTACAATAGACAAATAAAAAGTTCAAAAAATTTACAAAAAAAACCAAAAAAATAACAGCAATGAAGATTTAGAGAAATATTTAGAGGTTTGTAAATAACTAAATTTATTCATCTACATTGCATTTGAGACGAATAACACTAAAACTAAAATTGAAATAAAGGCGTGCACTAGGACCTTTCTCAATAACGCTAAAAACAAATTGAAATCTGACAAAACAAATAACAAAAACAAATGAAATCCATGCATCTAGATGAACGCATTGGCAGCAATTCGGAAGAAATATGCAATCTTTTTGCAATATTTTTCCAGGAAATTTATACCACCTGGACCGGATCGGGACTTCTTTGAAATTATCCCCGATTTTTCTTGCAATATAGCTGTTAATAAAGTCACGATACACGGCATCCTGCATGCCCTGACAATATTCCCTCTATATTCCTGAAGAACCTAGCCATGTAACTTACAACTCCGTTGTTTTTGCTGTCTTTAATATCGCTTGGAACTGGAATATTCCCGAAAATATGGAAAAGCTATTTTCTGGTGCCTAACTTTAAATCTGGCAAAAACTCCGACTTAAGTAATTACCGTGGTATTGTCACCATCTCTTGCAGTCTTCAGCTATTCGAAACAATAATCAATGGAAAATTATTCATCCTGATAATGAATATAATCTAAAATTTGCAACACGTGTTTTATAAAGGTCGCTCAACTGCCACAAACTTATTAAAATTCATTAACTATTCATTTATTGCAATATAAAATGGCATCCACGTACAAGGTCTCTACACAGACTTTAGCAAAGCATTTGATCGCATTGATATTCCAATGCTACCCTCAAATTACAGAAAATTGGCTTAGAGCATGAACTTCTTAAATGGTTTGAGTCCTATCTTACAAACCGCAAGCAAATAATAAAATTCAATGGAAAGAAATCGCACTCGATTCAAGGCCCTTCAGGAGTTCCACAAGGCTACCATATTGACCCTCTCTTATTCATACTATACGTAAACGACATATCCTTCATTCTGCAAACAACAAAAGTGCTTATTTATTCCGACGACAAGAAAGTGTAATTTAATATCATTCAGCAGAAACCGAAATACTCCATATATATTAATCTCATTTTGAAATTAAGAAATTGGAAAATATGAAAGAGTAAGGTGATATCTTGGATTCTAAACTAAATTGTTATGATCATTATAATACCATTATTCATAGAGCAAATAATATGCTTGGTTTCATAAAACGCTTTGGCTTCAATTTTGGGGATCCATACACAATAAAAACATTATATGTAGCTTATGTTAGGTCCATTCTGGAATACTGTAGCATTGTTTTTTCTCCATTTCAGAGCATGCAAATAAGCCCAATAGAGTCTCGAATAGGCAAAGGTTTCAGTAGTTTCAGAGCGAATAGATTCAGCTGAAATGAAAATTCTTTATACCATCATGGCAAGTGCGGAACCGGAGTTTATTCATTATTGATCATTATCGAACAAACTACACCAAACATGGCCCTCTAAATCAAACTATGGCCACTTATAATCAGCATTGTGAAACTATAAAGTTGACCATGTCACAGCAAAACCTAAAAAAATATGATATGACAAACAAAACTACTTCTACTAAAATATATTATAAAAGCACCTTGTACTTAAACTATTTTTTAAATGCAATAAGAAAAAAAGTATATGTACAAAGAATTTATGCAAATGTACTAGTCCACGTTGGTTGAGGAAATCAATAAGAAAATAAATAAACAAACAAATCAACAAATAAAAAGTTGATAAATACATAAATTAATCAATAAATAAATAAATTTCAAACACGTAAGGTCCTGCATGGATGTCTTCGTAAATCGAATGACTATTTAAAAACCATACACATTCTCCGAAGTATAATAAGGCATCCTTGATATTGCATGTTTTTAATCAAAGCAAATGTTTTGTCATCCGAAACGATCTCATCAACGCACTATGGTACGAATGGACAAATTTCGCGACAAAAATCGATGGCTCGAGAACCATTGACTTTAGGCAGATGATGCTTTCGGAAGATTTAATTTAAAAAATTAGATCTATCTTTTGGTTTGCGTCGTGACAAGGGTGGTCCTCTTTTGTTCATTATAAAAATTTAAACTTTTTATTCTTATGATTAAGAGGATTTTTTGCTTCTCCAGAATCGTAGTTATTTTAATTTAATGAAACTTTGCTTAAGAATCTACGTATCGTATTACAACAGTTTTTCTGACTTTCCTTAGGGTGGAACTTAAAAAACATAGCTTAACTTTTTGCTGTAACTTTTTTATTCCAATTTGAATTTAAAAACTTTGCAGATACGACTTTCAGGGTATAAAATGAGGCACATTTTGAATATACAAAATAGTTGTTAGTTATAAAAGAAAAGAAGTTGTAGGCGGTGGAGTGTAAAAAATATACGTTTATGCAAAATATCTTATTCCCTTATTTGCAAATATTTGCAAACACAAAGTACGGGAACTTAATATTCATACTTCCACCTACAAGATCTATGCAAAATTGTGTGTACGCTTTTTCCCTCTTAGGTGAAAAACTCGTTGTAAAGTTGGTTGTTTGGCATTTTAATACATAATTGTCGAACAGCAGCATCAACAATTATCATCAAAGAACGTAACAACGCGAGTTTTTATTTTATGAAAATGTTTATATTTTTATATTAATCCATCGCCGTTTATTTATTTACGTTTATATCACAGACAAACAGACATAACACATTAAACATTTCAAACTACAAATCATCGTCATTTAAAAAAAAAACTAACGCAATGTGTTGAGCACCCTGTTATGGATGATTAAGTTGGACAGATAGCAGTAGTGTGTTTACGTCAAACGTACGAAAATTGGATATACGTATAACCTGTGGTCACTGGGGTTTTCCCAGAAATTTTAAACATAGTTCGTATCTAGTATAAATTAACCCTTTGCAAATTAACTTTGCTTGGCACACAGGAAATTTTATTGATTTTCAATTGGTTATTCACTTTTGATTTATTTTTCAAATTTGTTATTTTGTTACGTAACGGTTTTAAAAACCTCTCTCCTCCATATGTCACAACAAGTAACGGTTCCCCCCCCCCCTCTTTGCGTTACGTAATTTTTGCACAAAACCATACTAGCACCAAGAAGCGAGACTAAACTGATGAAATACTTTCTCCGTTTTCGGTTGCACATCACCGTTAAATTTACTTTGTTTTCACTCATATAAATTGAATTTATGGTAAATACAAGTTTAATATTGCCCATATCTGCGACATTATGTCATCATCATTGACTTCCAACACCTATGACGCATTTCCAAATCAGGTTCCTGTTATTATAAACTTACATTAAAAATTCATTTCAACCTATGTTTACCTGTCCACACCCTCACCACATTTCATTACTGCTTGAAATTCTTTTGAAGCTAAACAATGTATTCAAGCACAAAGCCAAGCAAGCCGGCGACAGCTCAGTGGATATAAAATGTGATCTATGTAGATACTGTCGGAACAACCTACCAACGACTTTTACAGAACTCGATTACACACCTTCGACCAAGATTCAATTTAAAACGGTCCAAAAATAATACACAAAACAAACACGCTCATTTTCTACCCCACACTGCATGCGTTATTTACTTGTCATGTCAGTGCGGTGAAACAAAAAACCGTGTTCTGAAGAAAACAGTTCATTCGCCTCCGTTCGTTGATTCCATTGCATTGACTTAGAGGCGATGTTCTTTTTGAGTCATCTGAAATAAAATCACCGTTGATAAAAACAGAAACCACCGCTGTCATTAGCTTTAATGGTATGTCAGTCAGAGATACCCTCAGCGCCCCGCAGCAATGCACCCCCCGCCAACGGCATTCATCATCCGCGGTCAACGGACCGAATGATAGCTGTTTTGCCGGTCGGTACGGAAAACCGGTCTTTACCTACTACAAGACTCGCGCTTCCGTCCTAGATTAGTGGATGCATCCATCACTCGCATGTGGGGTCACTAACATCCACATAATCCAAAGTCAAATCACAGCCCGCAGGAAATTCGTGCACCGTCACTTTCGAAGGTTGCCTTGACAACCCTGTATCTGTACATATGCATGCGCAGCGCCACCTTCGATGATTAATGACCGATCGAAATCTGGCGAATCCTAACTTCATAAAAAAAAGGCGAGAGGGTCGGGGGAACGACGAAACCGAAATAATGACAAATTATTATCCAGTCTAGTTAGACTCCGGTGCACACGTGCGGGCGCCATACTCGTGTGTTTTCATTTTTTCCCCTCTCAACTCGATCGTTCTACAACGCAAGTTTACTTCGTTTACCGTTTTTTTTTTTTTTTTGAAGAAATACATAACTGCGCATGTGGAATGCATTTATGGTCATGGGGAACGGTGAACGCGTCAGCGAGGCTGAAGTTTGGCGAGAGGCATAATTTCCACGGCACACGCTGAAACATGTCAATTTTTCTCGTGTTCGCAATCAACCAGGGATGCCAGATATTTTTTTCAAATGTCTGTGATAAAAATTGGAAATGTCTGGGAATGACTGTAAAAGTCTGTAATTTTTTTTTACAAAATTAGATTTCTTTCAACGAAAAGACGAAAAGCGAGTTATGTTATTTTCTCTATATTGTGATTATGTAAACATTTCTGCACCTATTTCTTGGATTATATGCAATCTTAAAATTTCACGCTGATCGGTTCAGTAGTTTTCGAGTTTATTTTTACATATATAGATTCGGTTCATTTTTATATCGATATATACTTAGATTCTCTGAACTTTGGAACTATTTTCGAATACTTCGTGGATATATTAATAAACATTTTAAATATTGTTTATTCTTCTCAGCTAAATTTCAGGGAAAATTTTTTACTGATCAAATCTTTCAAACGAGTTGAGATGGAAAATAAGGAAATGTAATTCCTTCATGAGTGTGTTTCCTCATAGTATGATGCAAACGGTTAGGCAGATGGTGTGTACCTTATTTTAATATGCTATCATGAGTGATGAATATAATGATGATCATTTGAATTATCTTTGTATAGACTGCTTCTTCGGTTATTCAGTGATTATCTCATTTCAGAGAAGCTCTCTCCTGGTCTTCTGCAACGCTCTTTGTTAAAATTCTGGGAAGTTTCCTCCTGAATTTCAGGCAAATTTCCTCATGACCTTTGGGAAAGTACTCTCCAGAATTTCTTGGAAAATATTCCTAAAGTTGTTAGAAGTTTCTTCCTGAACTTCCGAGAATTTATTCACTGAACTACGAGAAAGTTCATCCTATACTTCTGGAAAGTTTCTTCCAGATTTTATCAAAAGTATCTACCTGAACATCTGAGATTTCCTAAACTTCGAAAAGTTCTCATTCTGAAATGCTGGAATGTTCGATTCGGAATTTTAGGGAAGCTCTCTAGCACTTCTGGGTAGTTCCAACTAAGCTTTTGGTCTCTTCGATACTTCTGAGAGTATGAGTCCTCTTGTGAACTTCTGAGGAGTTCTTTACTGATTTAAAAAAAATCCTTCTTGATACTACAAGTAGTGCCCTCTATGGTAAGTTTCTTCCTGAAATTCGAGGAAGTTTTTTCCTGAGCTTATTCTATCAAAACCCCTGATTGGTCCCATCCTGACCTGTGGGGAAAGTTTTATTGAAACTTTGAGAAATCCGTCTCCAAATTTTTTAGGAAAATTTTCTTAAATTTGTTCTCGAAGTTTCTTCCTGGACTTCTGAAAAGTCTTCTTTTGGGAAGTTTTCTCCAGTTTGGGGAAGTTTGTTCCGGAAATATTGGGAAATTCGTGCTCAAATTAGAAGGAAGCACCCCCAATGCTCCTGGAAAGTTTCATTCTGTTCTCTCTTAATAATTTGGAGAAATCCGTTTTCTGAAATATTAAAATGTTCACCTATTAGCTTTGAAAAAGCTGCCTAGCACTTCTGGGAAGTTCCAACTAACCTTTTAAGAAGTTTCTTCCGGAACTTCTGGGAAGTACTCTTCTCAACTTCTATTACGCATCATTCCGAGGAACTTTTTTCCTGATTTTCTGAGAAATTATAGGTAGTGCCCTTCCTGGTTCGTTCCCATCTGAAATTTGGGGAAGTTTCTGAACTTCTGGGAAGTTCAATCTTGAATTTCTGGGAAGAACTCCAAAACCTCTGAAACCTTTACTTCTTCGTGAAGCTCTGCTAAGTTCTCTCCTGTTTCTTGGAGAAGTTCTGTCCTGAAATTCTGGTAAGTTTGATCTTGAACTTCGGTTATGTTCGGTCCTGAATTTTAGAAGGTTCTTCTTGCTTAAGCTGCTTGCTCCCAATACTTCGGATAAGTTTATTTTTCGAGCAAGTATCTTCCTGAACTTCTAGAAATTATCTTTCCGAAGCTCTGGGAAGTCTTCTCCTAAACTTTCCAGGATATGCCCTAAATTCTGGCTCGTTTTTTTATACTTCTAGGAATCTAGGACTGATTCAGGGATATACTTCCAAATCTCTAGTGCAAATGCAGTAAAATGCGTTTAGCAGTTTAGCAGGAAAAAAAAGGTTTATTTCAATAGCTCATAACTTTTACTATTGTTCTGTCCCCGAGTGGCAACCGGCTGGGCTTTGGAGCAAATGTAGGCTCACAAAAGTAATAGTATTCAAACGATAAAATAAAATTTACTATTTGTTATAACAATTAGAGTATATAATTTTTGTTATACATCTTCCAGTTCATACCCTAGTACGTTTTAAATCAGAACATCAGAGAGTACCTTTATTTGAAAATTAAAAACATTTCAAATGTCTGTAAGAGTCTGCAACGTACTTAAAATGTCTGCTAAATGTCTGTATCGTTGAAAAAATCTGCAACAAAAATAAAAAGTCTGCAAATTTACAGACATGTCTGTGAATATGGCATCCCTGCAATCAACCTCGCTTTCGTCTGGCGGGTAATGTTCAACACATTTTTCTTGAGAAACGTCAAATTGTTTGACGCAATTTGGGTTTTTTTTTCTCTTCGTTCTATTGTTCAATTAAGGTTGTGTGTCGGCAGCTTATTAATCTACTTTTCGATTCTCCATTTTCTTTGCAGGTATGAATCTACAAACTTGAAGGGTTGATGTGTGTCACTCAAGGCCAACTCGATGGTGGGACGAAAGAACTCCATCGCACCGGGAAATATTCCACCACGCTTACTTTCTATAATGGCAGCATGCCGAACGCTAGACAAACGGTCGACATGCGATGATTGACAGCTGTCATAAGTGAATCCCCGATAACGTAGCGTCGATGTTCTGTTTTCACCTTTCCCAAGTTGCGTTTTTTTTTTCGTTTGATCCACCACTTCCGTTGTTCCCAGACAGTTCCAGCAGCACAGCCAGCGGTCGGTTTAAAATGCACATAAATTAAACCTTATTTCGCTGCGTTTCATTCGGAGTGTTCGCGTGCGCTCCCGAGCACAAATATTCAAAACAAACAATAACGCAAACGCCATTAAGAGAAGTCGTAGGTTGAAGAGAGAGAGAGAGAGAAAATACCGAGGGAAGATCAAAATTCGCCGCACCGGTCCGAAATTTAATTTTATCTCCTACCTTGATTGCACAAGGTCTTGATCTCCGAAAAGAGGTGAAAAAACTTTTCGATGTTTCTTTTTCCGTTCAGTTCTTGTTTGTTTTTTCCTTTTTTTTTTTTGCTCCATCACACTAAACCGTTCCACGCATGTTCACATTCACTTAACAGTTTTGTTTTCACGTTCCACGATTTGGTTGCTTCCTACTTCTTTCGCGGTTCCGCTTCGATCGAATGTGAGATGTGCCTGTGACTATTGCTCATTTTAATGTGTGTGAGTGTGCGCGCGGAGTACTCTCTTTCTTTCTTCAATTTATTTTGCAGTGGCGCTGTGCGCCTCGGCGTCACGGTCATTAACGGGGGTAATTTCTTCTAAATAACCTACATGAGTTTGTTCATTAAATTGAGCGAAGTGAAAAACAAAAAAAACAAATTGTTCGTCTTGCTGGCTGTCTATCATCTACCGGATCGGTACGTTGAGATTGGCAAAAGTCTTGCAGTCGAATACCGGCGCGGGGGCGGGTGTGGTCAGTTGCCGTGTTCGGTTGTTTTTTCGCAGAAAAATATAACTATTGATGGCGCCCGGGGTTGTGACATTGGATTGGTTTTTTTTCTTTTCTTTTTGTCTGATAATGATTGTTTTGCAGTGATGGAAAATGCTGCACACGATTGCACGGGGCAAAGACCGATCACCGGGTTCGGTGAAAGGAGTGCCCATTCGAAAATGCCATGCAGCAGCGGTGGCGAGGTCGTTTTTTAATTGCCACCTCGGCGCAGCCATCTTTGATTGGTGAAGGTGAGCTGGTTGATGGCGTTTTTCGTTCGAAGAGCGAGCGCATGCCATTTTTTTTGAATCATTATTGACTGGAAATGGACAGTTTTAAGCTTGAAAGTGAGTTTTGGAAGTAGATTTTCCTTTCGGCTTGGGTCAGCTAAAATGCTGCAAGCAATTCATTGAAGCAGTTTAATTGTTTTCGAATATTTTAAAGATTCATGGGTTTCTTTATTGGGAAAGCATTATCTAACAGTCATATTTGAAATTGAGACTAGGGAAAAGTACTGGCAACGCACAGTGATTGGAAAAGCTTGTTTTCACGGCGCAATTAATAACTGCTAAGAGTAACGTTTTCGAATCATGGTATCTTCTACGACGTTGAACTTAAAAAATGTCCATCTTGTGGCGATGGTTTCGTAGTTCCTAACTTTGCTGTTGCTAACTTTTAAACGAAGCTAAATAAAAGGGTGATGTCAAGGACAAGTTTGTAGGAAAAATAACACCATTTTTCTAGCTCTTAATTTGACTATGATGCAGCTTTTTTTCTGCTTTAAATCAGGGTGCCTTAAAAAAAATTATATAAAATTTTTGTTTCTCAATTCTGAGAAAAAGTGATCTTAATACAAAATATAGAAAACTTTATAGCGCACATTTTTGTTGAAAAATATTTATTATTACAGCTTTTCATTCAAAAGTGAGGGGTAATTTTAACTAAAATTATGCGTCATTTCAACTAAAATTATCGACCCTATAATTTTTTAGGCGAAAATTGGGCACAAAATCATCAAATTCTTGTTTTAATGCGTACTAAGGCACATAATGCTCAAAAATATGAGCCCGTCTACTTCTAGGGCATACGACTGCTAATAATAGAACATAATTTTCGTGAAAATTACCCCCAACTTTTGAACAATAAAATATACTCAAAAAACTAGTATTTTCCATTTGATTCCAACTCCCTATATTTGTTATCTTGACAGAAACGCGTATTTTGTCTACAATGTGCAGACTTCTTCAGTGTCGTTTACCAATACTCGACTGAAAGAAAACCTTCGCCACCTGTTGTATAATTACTATTTTCCAAATTCAAATGTAGGGATACTTTTACCTACAGCTAACATTTTTTACCTAACCTATCCTGAGTCAAATATATATATACTTGACTACTAAACTAACCTAATTATTTAGTAGCAGCAAAGTTTTGAACTACGAAACTATCACCACAAGATGGAAAACTGTTTTATGTACAACTTTGCAGGAGACATTATGATTCGAAAACGTAAGCCTTAGGAGTTATTATGCAGCGCTGGGAACTAATATTTGGTCATACTTTTCTAATAAGGCTTGTTCGTGACAAAATCTGGACAGATTAAATTTGGAATAAAACAAATTTGCTGTTAGTTCCATCCAAGGTGCATTTTTTATTCATTTAATTGTGCATTATGAGTCATCTTAAAACTTATCACAGTTACTTAGTTAGGATGCATGAAGAAACTACATTTTTTTTTAGTTTTCTCCAGCCTTTACGGTCTGTGCAGACTTCTCTGCAACCGATTTAGTTGCTTTTGTTGAAGATTTTCGAAATGTTTCTATAGTTGTAGTTTGTTGTTTATATTGAGGGAGTTCTCTCTTCACGAGAGCCAGATACCGCTCGATAGGTCGCAGCTCCGGGCAGTTAGGTCGATTCGCCTCTTTCAGTACAACATGGACTCCATTCGCTTTATACCATTCCAAAACATCTTTGGCGAAGTGAAAAGATGCCAAATCAGGCAACAATAGCGAGAGAGCGTTATGGCCGCGTAGGAATGGTATTTATTTAGGCATTCTTCACGTCATATGTTTTCTTGTTTACCGTTTCAGTAAAGGATGATACGGTCAAAATTTGGTCAAGGGAAAACGCGTGTAAATCGGTGAAATCGTTTATTTAAAAAATCAAATTATATTTCTTTTTCAAGTTCAATTAGTATAAAATTCAGGAAAAATATTCAGTTAGGCTTCCGCTTTTCCAAATCCGAATTGCCGGGCCTTACGCTTGACCTCTGCCATCAGATTTTGTACAGCCACCTTGTCCACCTTCTTCGCCGCAGAAAGCCAGTTTGCCTTGAACTGCTGCTCGTCCTTAGCAGTTTTTTTGGTCTTCTTTAGGTTCCGCCTGACAATAGCTCAGTATTTCTCAATTGGGCGGAGCTCTGGCGTGTTGGGAGGGTTCTTGTCCTTGGGAACCACCTGCACGTTGTTGGCGGCGTACCACTCCATGGCCTTTTGACCGTAATGGCAAGATGCCAAATCCGGCCATAACAGTACGGAACAACCGTGTTTCTTCAGGAAAGGCAGCAGACGTTTATTCAAACACTCTTTCACGTAAATTTCTTGGTTGACAGTCCCGGAAGCTATGAAAATGCTGCATTTCAAGCCACAGGTACAGATGGCTTGCCAAACCAGATATTTCTTTGCGAACTTTGACAGTTTCGTGTGCTTGAAAATATCTGCAACCTTTCCCCTTCCTTTTGCCGTATAAAACTCCTGTCCCGGAAGCTGCTTGTAGTCGGCTTTGACGTAGGTTTCGTCGTCCATTACCACGCAGTCAAACTTCGTCAGCATCGTCGTGTACAGCCTCCGGGATCGCGCTTTGGCCGTCGTATTTTGTTTATCATCGCGATTTGGAGTCACTACCTTCTTGTAAGTTGATAGTCCGGCTCGTTTTTCGGCTCGATGCACGGTTGTAGACGATACACCCAGCTTATTTGCGGCATCTCGGAGAGATAGGTTAGGGTTTCGCTTGAAACTACCGGCAACTCTCTTTGTCGTCTCAGCGGCTTCCGGTTTTCGATTTCCCCCCGATCCAGACTTCCTGGCTGTCGACAAACGTTCCCCAAACACTTTAATTACATTTGTAACGGTTGATTTGGCAACATTTAGCGATTTTGCCAACTTTGCGTGCGAGTAGCTCGGATTTTCGCGATGCGCGAGCAAAATTTTGATACGCTGCTCTTCTTGCTTGGACGGCATTTTGACAACTGAAGAGTGAATTCCAAAATCAAAATAGGAGCAACATTCTACACAACACACCTTCAAAATGAGGGGTGTTCAGGTTTTTTAAATGCAAAATTGAAAGAAATACGTCAAGTTGATATTGACCAAATTTTGACCGTATCGCCCTTTAGTGATGAAGCTTTGATTTGCTCGACCACAGCTGCATATTACCTGCTAAACCAAATATTTTTCGGGAAACGTGGCCTTTTTCTTCGTTCTGAAATGTTTTTCTTCGTGGTTCCGTTGCATGACAGTATAATAAGACATTCCGGGAAGCTGCTTAAAGCCTTCCAGCACATAAGTTTCATCGTCCATTATCACGCAGGAAAACTTTTTCAAATATTCGCCATAAAACTTGCGAGGCAGGGTTTAAGCCGTCACATTCTGTTTATCATTACGGTTCGGTACAGTTATCACCTTGAACGACTTCATACCTTGCCGGTGCTTGAAGTTGTCACGAAAGTTGGGGACATTTTTACTTTTTCTAGCCACAGTACGTACCAAAAGATCTACAGTCTCTTCTGCAATATTTACTTCTCATTCAAGTGCTTCTGGTGGTTCCTGAGATTCGTGTTTGTTCCACTCCCAGCCTTCCTGGCTGTTGTCAAACGTGTATCAACAGATTTTAGAACGCTATGGACAGTGCTTGCAGGAAAACCAAACCTTTTTGCAAGTTTTCTTACTAACACACAATTGCTTTTGGCACTTGCTCTTCTTTCGACGCCATCTTTGATCTAAAAGCTTGTAGTATCACCAAAAATTGATTTTAAACAATGAACAGACATAATTTCATCAGTCGCAAAATATTTCACGCGTTCATGAAGTATTTTTAGAGATAAACTTATGGTGGTGTCCAGATTTTGTCACGAACAAGCCTTAGCTGAGATCACACTGTTTGATGAAACGTCAAATGTTTGACAAATATATTTAAACAACGTGTGATCGCTACATATATTTGACAAAATATTGCTCAGGCACATTCTTGTTTGTCTTTCCAATTATTTGGCAACTTTTCCCTGTATTGTGGTATGTCACATTCAGTATTTAGGAAAAGTTTATCCAGCCCTACCGACAAATCTCAGTTTTCCTGTTTTGCTGTTGAAAAAATCCAAGTTCTTCAGGATGTCAAAGATTATGGAAAAGTCCTCTGGATATTTTTCAAGACTTAGGGGTAAACAGCTATTTATTAAACTGCAATATTCTAAATATCAATTGAAATCTCTCAGCTAGTCTGTCATGATACCAGATTGCTCACAATTTATTTCAGGGAGCTACAAAATATCAAAGATCTTAAAAGTCCTCCAAATATTTTTTTTCTTTTCTTCAGGATGCTCAAGAATTGTTGTGAAGCTCTTGTGCTGGTCAACAGCTTAACTTACGTTCTGTTTTTTAAAAACCAGTTTGTTAAAAAATGTCAAAGATTTTATGAAAGCCCGATGAATATGATAAGACTTCAAGATAAACAGCGATTTAATACAGTATTCTTATCATCAAAGTCCTCCATTAGCTCTGTCGGCAAAAGCGCAACTACAAATAACATTATGCTGGAGGTGGCTTGTATTTGCCACTCAGTAATACTAATGCAAAAATGGTACCTGACCTTGAAATCGCTCTATCAATGACTTAGAAAGTGCATCTAGAACACTAAGTTGAGAGCAAGCGTAAAATCTCAGTAAAGGCGTATGGGGCTATTCACAAACCACGTAGACTCATTTTTGAAAATCTCAGACCCCCCCCCCACTTTGTAGACTTTTCTTCATACATTTTTTTTGAATTATTGTATGGAGCGTGAACTGTGATAAATACCCGCCCCCCTCTCCCAGAAAAGTCTACGTTGTTTATGAATAGTCCCTGAAAAGCCCAGAAGACGATGACGAACCATCAATTCAAATCATGCCTGTCAGATATTGTCTACACGCTAAGAAAAAAGTACCCAGCCGAGCAGTCAAGTGCGGGAAGCCAATTTTGGGTTTAATCATGTTTACCTACAGTTGGGTTCAAATAACTTAGTTTTGGGTAAAATTTAACCCAAAATTAGGTAACTTGTACTCAACTGTAGGTAAACATGATTATACCCAAAATTGGCTTTCCACACTTATCTGGAGCAGATGGGTACTTTTTTCTTAGCGTGTATAATACCAGTTTGCTTAGCAGTTATTTCATGGAGTTTAACTGTTTAAACATGTAGGGTATTTTTCCTAAAAACTTCACAATGATCAGAAATTATTTTGAAGAGCTTGATTATGTCATCCATTCAAGTCACGTATCTCTGATATATTCTATGTTATATCAAAAACTTTCGGCATATTAATGACGTTGAGAGCTTTTTTGAAATTCCGTGAATTTCTTTGAAGTTTCGTTATCTTCTCTGAAGTTCCGTGAACTTTTCTAAAGTTTCAAAATCTTAATTTAAGATCCGCGAATTTCTTTGAAGTTCAATGAACTTTTCTGAATATCCAAGGACTTTATTAAAAATCCGTGAATTTCTTTGAAGTCCCGTGAAAGTTTCTGTAGTTCCGAAGATTTTTCTAAAATACCGAGGATTTCCCTGAAATTCGAAGGATTTCTTTAAAGTTCTGTGAACTTCTCTATAGTATCGGTAACTTCCCTAAATTAACGCGAATTTCTGTATGGATTAACTTAAAATTCCATGACCTGTGCTGTATATCTGTGAACTTTTCTGAAGTTTGGTTATTTTTTCTAAAATTCTCTCATTAGTTTTGTTAACACCTCTCGTAAGTTTTCGGAATTTTCATGAACTTTTCTCCGTTATTTTCTCTGAAGTTTCAATGATTTCTCTGAAAATCCGTGAATTTCTCTATAGTTCCACGAATTTCTCTTAATTGTCGTGAAGTTATTTGAGATTCCGTGAACTATTTTTAAAGTTCCATGAACCCCTCTGAAGTTCCATGAATCACTTTGAAGTTTCAAAGACTTATCTAAAGTTTTGTGTACTTATCTGAATATCCGTGAACTTATCTTAAGTTTCGTAAATATCTCTACAACTTGTCTGGTAAGATCTGAAGTTGAATTTATTAAAAGATTATCTTCAAACCTTATCCTATGATTTTGGTGGTTCCGTGAACTTGTCTGCAGTTCCTTGACCTTTCCTGGTGTTTGTTCCTTAAGTTTCGAGGACTTTTTTTGAAGTTCCGTTAAATAATCTGATGTTCTGAGAACTTCTCTGAAGTTGAACTTCTCCGAAACTTCAAAGACTTTTCTTAAGTTATCAGGATTTGATTCTCTGAAGTTCTCGGAAGTTTTTAAAACCATTCTGAAGATCTCAAAACTTCCTGAATTTTTCAGAACTTTTCTGAAGTTTTCTGAATTTTTTTGAATTTCTCGGAACTATTCTGAAATTATAGAGACTTATTTGAAATACATTTTTAACTAACTAATTTTATTAGTATTAAGCATGTTATGAATTATAATGTTTGGAATGGGAATATCCTTCTTATCAACATGCAACCCTAGAAGTGGACAAACATTTCTGCTAGAACCAAAGATGTGAAGAGAAAGAGCACGACAGGTAGTGAGATTGAATAGAAGTAGAAATTGAGCGTAGAGGATGTTTCAAGGGCACACAATATCTTGTATAGCTACACCGCGTGATCGTGCTCATATACCGCCAATGGCTCAGAGCAATTCCAGCGATGTGAAATTTTGGTTTACTCTTCGTAAAGTCTACATGTGACAGCAATCAATTTCCAATTAGAGGTTTCGAAAGCCACATCTTCTAATTTTTACCGGTATTGTTTCTCTCGTCGGCATTTATTTTGAGAACCTTGGATGCCTCCTCTACAGCATGCCCTACGCTCAATTTCAACTACTTCTATTCAATTACACAACCTGCCGTGCTCCTATCAATACTTTCTTTTCGCGTCTTCAGTTCTAGCACAAATTGCTGTCCACTCCTACGGTTGCATGGTGATCAGAAGGGTGTTTCCATTTCAAGGACTTATTTAAAGTTACCGAAGCTTCCTGAAATTAAGAGATATCTGAAATTTTTGGCACTCTCTTGAAGTTGATAAAGTTCTTGAGACTTCACTGAAGTTCTCTTGAATTCGCTTAAGTTTTCTGGGATTTGCTGAAGTTTACACGGAATTTGGCTGAAGATCTAGGATCGTTTCTGAAGTTTTCAGGACTTCATTAAAGTTTTTTTTTATTTCACTGTAATTCAACGGACATTCATGATCATGATGTTCTTGGAATTTCACTGAAGGATCGGGACATGCATTTAATTATCGGCACTTTCCTGACATTCTATGGACTTTACGGAAGGTCCAGGGAGGTCTCTTAAGTTTCGATGACTTTTCAGAAGATCCGTTAACTTCTCTGAAATTTCCTAACCTTCTCTAAAGTTTCATGAACTTTTGCCCGTGTTTTCAACCATATCGAATGATCGATTTAAAAAAAATAAAAGTTTTATTGAAGCATGATGTGTGTTCTATTGAAATATTGAAAATAAGTTTTCCAGGCGGTGGAAAGGTACACCTTCTTCCTGTCGTGAATTACATATCAGTCCCAAATAAATAAGAAATCAAGGAAATATGAATCTGTTATCCGATTCACGGCGGCATAAAAAAGATGACAAACTTAAGCAAGTATATTATCGTTTCACTTGGAAGGCGGAATTATCCCCACACGATAATCGGTTTTTCTCTCGTTCTATATGTTAAGCCGGAAATTTCCTTCTAAAAAACGTCCGTACACTGAATTCTGTCTAATGAGACTTCTACAAGATAAGCTTTCTGAGAAATCGGCGTGTGAAGTGTTGTTCACCAACTGAATTACGTCCAAACCACAAATCGTCCTGAAATTTACAGCCGAAATCGATTTCGATGTATAACCAACCGTTTTTAGACAAATATTTGCCATAAATAATCAAAGTGTGGTAGAGCGGGCAAACCACTTTGCAAACAGAAATTTTTGGCAAAACTTGACGAGACAAATGTTTGGAGTATTATAATAGCTTTAGTATATTATGGTTTGTATTAAAAATAATCCGGATACCTCACAACTTAAGTAAAACACAAATTTCGCATTTTGTTTCAATTGAAGTTCTTTATTTAAGATTCATGGGTCACAACAAAGTTATTTGGAATTTGCAAATAATTTTCTAGCTTTGAGCTCAACTCCATGAATTAGTGTTTCTACAGACTCTTCGTGGTCGTGGTGGCCGACTTTGTCCAAATTTGTTGGAAGCGTTTGATATCTTTGATTTTTTGTTCCTTGCCGGAAAACTTCCGCTCCATTAGAGCCCAATATCTCTCAGTTGGACGTAACTGTGGACAATTTGGCCGATTTGCAATTTCGGGTACATTATTCCCTTGTTTTGCTTGGTACCACACAGTTTTATCACAGTTTAAGCATAGTGGCATGATGCCAAATAGGGTCCAAACTCAGGTTTTTCTTTGTGGTTTTTGATGCAGAGTAGCAATCGCTCCTGCAGGCACTCTTGCTGGAAAATCTCTTTGTTGATTGTGTCCATAGTGACCAAAAGTTTACGCTTTCTGCTCCACTTACAAAGTGCTTACCAAACAAGGTATTTTTTTTTGGGAAATGTCAATGCCTTTTTGGCCCTAAAATGCTAAGTTGTAGCATTTCTGGCCATAGCAGAAGAGAAAACCAGCCCAAAAATCTGCTTGAAATCCTCCAGGACATAAGTTTCGTCGTCCATAATAACGCATGGAAACTTCGTCAAATATTCGCAGTACAAAAGTCAAGCGGGATCTTTTGTTGTCAAATCCCGTTTGTCGTTGCGATTTTTACCTAATACGACTCCAGTTCCAAACGTTGTTTTGATTTTTGGACAACACCAGGTAACATCTCTAATTTATGAGGCACCGGGTTTCCCTTCAATATCCTATTCATTTTTCGGTCCATGACGGGCTCAGGACGTCCATAGTTTTTATCACTTCTCGGTTTCTTCACGACCGTCAAACGTTCTGAAAAAAAGATTTTAGCACACCGTGAACAGTGGATTTAGGTTCCCATATTGACAAGTCAGGATTTGCCTTGCATCCGCACCGAATCCACGCTCGAGCACTTTCTTCTCATTCGTCGCCATTTTGAACACTAAACAGAGCACTTTAACATCAATCATCGTATTTTCGACTCCCATCTATAACTCAGCGAAAGTTTTCACTGCTCCGTGCAATATTTCAAAAGTTATAGTGATCTGAAGGTGTTCAGATAAATGTGGATACAGTCCTTAACGTTAGTAATTGAAAATAGACAACTTTCATCGTTATTTTATGTGATTTTACAGCCACTTGGTGATGAATGTAGATGATATAGGTATCGCCAATCATAGCACCCTGATGTTAACAGTCAAACTTTGACAGCGAAATCCGTTATAGTGTATTAGAAAATAGGAGATGTTTAATTGCAGATTTGTGAAAATGCACGTCAAAGCGATTAGATGATCGTTGCTCGCTTAGAAGACGCTTAAGGAAATTACGAAGGTTGCGGGATGTAATTTGGCCACAAAACTGCATGAAAAAGTATCTAAAGTTATTCCTAAGCAGTGGAATCCGGGAAGAGCAGGTTCGTGGTTTGCAAATACGCCAACGTGATCAAATCGGTCTGTTCAAAGAATGCTCGCAACCTGATATGTTCCATCGGGAAACTTGCTAAGGATGCCGACAGTTCCGAACATTCCATGCAAATAATTATCAAAAAAGACTTGCACGTATCTTCCTGAGCTTGAGTGTTTAAAAAAAACTACGAAGTGACTCATTCGAAGAAATTGCTTTCTCTGTTGAAGAAGGAAATTAATAATCCTGTTCTACGACAAAAAAACTGCTCCAACAGCCACACAGACTGGATTATTTCAACAAAATAACTTACGGATGTTCCGGAGAAAGTAAAATTTAAGTTCCTAGCCAAACATTTTTTTTTTCCTCCGTTCGGGACATAAACCACTGCGACCAGTAATTTGATCTATTGTAGTATATCCCGTAGCCTTTGTTTAGTACATGTCGAGTTACTTCATCACTATTGAGAAATGATGAAGTATTCGGTGTTGTTACAGTTGTCATTGTTTGTTTTGTTGGCAATGAATCAGGTTTGATTGAAAGTTTTCGCTGTTTAAACCCTTTGTGAGCGACAGCACTCTTCAAAGGCGCGCCCCTTTATCAGTCAAAACCGGATTCATTGCAAACAAAACAAACAATAACTCTGATAGTGACCATGCATCAGAACCCTAGTCATAACCAATTCAAACTATAGAACATCAAATAGAAAATAAGAATTCACATAAATGAAGACTAACCATGTTTTCTTTATTCCAAGCTCATCCTCGGTGGCGCAACCCGAGTATTGTCACTTTTCACAAGACATAAAATGTAATAAGGCCAATTATACGTTCCTTTGACTACAAAAACAAATATGTTTCCTAGTTTGAATTAATTCGGACTAGGGTTCGGTGGTAGATCTGATACCCCGTAACGCACCACGAAAAGGTGATCTACCAGCCTTACGGGTTTAGCCAAACATACGAATTATGTTATGGTGTTTGGCTCGGTAGCGTCCATCGGTTTCCAAATACCATCTGTTTGCATTGATGGTTGGTGTTAAAATCAATATCGAAGTGTATACCAGTATTGTGAAGGACCAAGTACTGGCTGAAGGTCTACTTCTCTGCAAAATGTCTAACCCTCTTGTGAAGACCCTGAAGTCTTTCATATCGCGCTCATGACAGTCGATGTCGGAGGATTACGTTCGAAGGCGTGTTCTAGCTTCCAACGTCGTCTTAAGGATGTCATAGATAAAAATGGAGGACACATCGGGAAATTTTGTTTTACAGGATTCAATGAAGGTAACTGAAATCGAAAATGTTTATACTTTTGTTTAAATCAGGTGAAAATGAGTTCAAACGAAATACCATACTCACTCAGATTATTTTTAATCCGGTGAATTTTTCACAGATATCTGTAAAATTTCACCGAAATCCGTAAAATCGGATTACCGAACTTTCAGCTGTTGAGAATTCGGTAAAACTTTACAGATTTCTTTTAAAAAATCTAAGTGTTTAGATTTTTACATTTTTTCCTTCTGCACCCTGTTTATCAGTTGCACTTTTCCATTGAAAAAAAAACAAGAAAATGTTATCAAAACAAACTGAAAATGGATACAAGGAGCGTAAAAAGAAGAAACATTGATTCTGGAGCAACCGTAGAGAAGAATGTGCCTCCATTCATTCGCACACTCAACCTTGCCGACTGAAAAACAAAAACAAATACAAAACATTCTCTATGCTGCCCGACTCGTTCGCAGCGGAGTAGTACAACAACCGTGGTGTTTCGATCTGCCAGTTTTGATTCAAAGTTAATTTTCACGCCGTCCCATCGTTGCCCGTCAAAAGAAACAAATCGGCCCAAAGACGTGAACCATTATTTATAAATGAGCTGGTATTCTTCAAAACAACGCACTCCGCTCATGGCAACTAACCAGCCGGCGTATTTGGTAGGTTAGTGCACTGTGGCGATTCGTATTACGTCCGATCGTGATCCACGCCAATCACATAATTACGCACACTGGCCGGTCAAAACAAATTGTTTGACCATCAAAGGCCTAGAAATATAAAAGGCTATGCAGAGGAGCTTCATCCGAACTGCATCATCGGAGGGCTACCCTTCTGCTCGACGGCGTGCATTTTTCATTATTATGGCTTGAGCATTTAGTGAATGTAGCGTAAGTTTTGTTCGTAGTCGACTTCATGACTCGCAGCCAAGGCGTAAGTCGGTGTTTATTTTTTTCAGTTTTCATTGAAACGAAATGGCGATGCACGAAGATAAAGAAGAAGTAGCAAAGTGCGATCTTTTGAGTTGTTCGCTCTTGTTTTGCTTGGTAGCTTGGTTTTTGCCTCTGCTGTTACTTTTTTTTCGTTTTTGGTAACCGACTAGTGAATGACGCGACGATGAATAGCATCACAACAGAGTGTTTTGCGGTTGCAACATAAGCACCACCTCATTTGAAATGTTAAACGAGAAGAAAACAAAAAATACAGTAGGTTTTGAAGAGGCTGCGTAACAGTTTCCAACAACAAAGGAGAGCTTAGCTAGACGAGTGAGTTTTGCGTGGCTGATCGTATGAAGTTGTCAAACAGCTGCTCTCTAAAACAAAACAAAACAAAACGAAAAAACCCCGATGAGAGCTTTTGACTCACTGTGCTGATTTGAAATTCAAACAGGCTCTTAGTAAAGTGGTCATAGAATCATCATCCCCTCAAAGACAAAGGAAATCGTATTCCGTCAAAGCTGAGAGTGCTCTCGCTCTTTCGTGGTTACCCCTGACCGAACAAACAATTGCATTTTCATCATACGTATCAACTACAGGGTATTTCAGCAAAATGTGGACTAATAGTTGAATTATTCTCAGTAAAAAGTTCACACAATTTGGATAAAAATGTTCATCTCTGCACAGCCAGGTTAATGTCTTGTTTACGAATCACACTATAGTTTAGAAAATGAAATATAAAGTGTGAATTTGAATGGTTGACCAACTTTTCTAATGCAAAATCCTGCGCTGAATTCAATGCTGTGGTCAAGAAATAAACTAAAGTAGAGCTGCTCCTGAGATATTCAAAAATTTTGAATTTTTGAATTTTGGGTAAAACTAAGGTCTGTATCCACATTGATCCGGACACCTTCAAATCATTGTAACTTTTGAAATATTGCACGTAGGAATGAAAAATTTCATTGTGGTATAGCTGAGAGTCTATGATGGATGTTTGCATTTCATGTTTAGTAATCAAGATGGCGATGAAAGAAAAACAAGTGCGCGAGCGAATTTTGTACGGGCGTACGGCAAATCCTGATTTGTCAATACGGGACCTTGCAAAAACATTGGATTTGCAAAATCCACTGTTCACGATGTGCTCAACTCATTTTCGGGACGTTTGACGGTGGAGAGGAAACCGAGAAGTGACAAAAACATTGGACGCGCTGATCCTGTCATGGACCGAAAAGTGAAAAGGATATTAACGAAAAACCCAAATCTCTCCATTCGAACGGTGGCTCGTAAAATAGGGATGTCGCCTGGTTTTGTCCAAAAATCAAAACAACGTTTGGGACTGAAGTCGTATGAAGTAAAAACAGTTCCAAATCGCAACGACAAACAGAACTTGGCAGCAAAATACTGGCTCGACGTTTGTACTGCGAATATTTGACGAAGTTTTCATGCGATGTTATGGACGATGAAACTTATGTCCAGGAGAATTTCAAGCAGCTTCCAGGGCTGGCATTTTATTCTGCTATGGCCAGAAATGTTACAGCTGAGTATTTCAGAACGAAAAAGGCATCGAAATTTCCCAAAAAATACCTTGTGTGGCAAGCAATTTGCACGTGTGGCAAAACAAGTAAATCTTTCGTCACTACCGGCACAATCAACAAGGAGATCTATCAGAAAGAGTGTCTGCAGAAGCGATTGCCACCCTTCATCAAAAGTCACAAAGAAAAACCTTTGTTCTGGCCCGTATGGCATCATGCCACTATGCTAAAACTGTGATGGAGTAGTACCAAGCAAATCAAGTGAACATTTTACTAAAAACCTCAAACCCGCCAAATTGCCCAGAGCTACGGCCAATCGAGAGATATTGGGCTCTGATGAAACGGAAGCTTTCTGGAAAGATGCAAAGAATCAAAGACATCAAATATTTCCAGGCTTCTACGATTTCTGAAGAGTCTGTACAAACCCTAATGGACGGAGTTAAGCGCAAAGTTCGAAAATTTTATACAAATACCGAATAACTATGTTTTGTCTTCACGAATTGTTAAAACACATCCCATGAATCTGAAATAAACAACTACGACGGAAATATAATGCGAAATTCATGTTTTATTTATGTTATGAGGTGTCCGGATTATTGCGGATACAGACCTCATGTTTACTAAAATGCCAATATCTAATGAAGTGATGGACCGCTTTAATTGCCTAGCTGTGAAAGTGTTGTTCCTGTTTTCATTCACTTTCGAAGATTCCCAGGCTTTGAGCTCTCTTCTAAAAGAAGAAGCAGATAATCTACCAATAGGCTCAGGTCCTATGAACTGATGAGACGATCCGAGTCTTGCTAGTGTATCGGCTCGTTAATTTCCACCAATTCCGCAGTGACCAGGAATCCAGCATAGATTGACTTGATTACGACAAGACCATTTTTGAAGTGATTTAACACATTCCCAAACATGCTTAGATGTGCATATTGGTGACTTTAAAGTATTTAGAGCTGCTTGACTGTCTGACATAATACATATATTTGAATGTCTATAGTTTCTACGCAAGTATATAACAGAACATTCCAGAATTGCTTGAATTTCAGTTTGGAATTAAACCAACTGTGAAGAAGACTATCGATCCTAGATGAAGATTTGGACCACCGCATTCCCACGAATCACGCCCAGTGTAAAAAAAATTGATATGCACGGTCGAAGTTGTATGTTTTTTCATTCAACCTTTTTTGTTCATAACTAAATAATTTAATTTAATAGTTTTAAATGCTTAGATGTCCTATTAGATCACCATGGATGAGATTCACAGATCTTTTAATCCTCAGAGCGCTCTTTTCAGTAACTAGTCATACGACTTGCTGCAATGGTAGTATGTATAGTAAAGCATTCAGTGCTTTTGATGGTGTACTTCTCATTGCACCAGTTGCTATTTAGGCTTTGAAGTCTTTCTAACTTTCTCTGAGCAACTCTCTCTTTCGTTTTTGGCCACCAGATCAATCAATCATCTTCGG
This sequence comes from Aedes japonicus, assembly GCA_034211315.2. NCBI lineage: Eukaryota > Metazoa > Arthropoda > Insecta > Diptera > Culicidae > Aedes > Aedes japonicus. Next base: position 4,810 of record JASCZW010009987.1, on the reverse strand, counting down.
CTTCAGTCCCCAGTGCCTCCCAAATGTTCTTTTGCTCATCCATAGAGCATTGGTAGTTTTCGTTATCGTCTGCTCTAGATGTGTATTCCAATTAAGTTTGCTGTCAAAGATTACTCCAAGGTATTTGACAGTATCTGAATGTTCCAATTTACTTTTCAATGTTATATTTTCGAATCAGTATTTGCATTTTATTTGCGATAATACCGTCATATTTTTCACGTACTATTATAACTATATCATCTGCGAAGCCAACAATCAGATTTTTGGGAAGATCATCAAATATTAAAGACCACAATAGAGGTGCTAACACGCCTCCTTGTGGGCACCCTTTGATTGCTATAACACTGATGAATGAGCTTCCGAGGTTCACAGATATTTCTCTTTTTGATAACATCTCCGCAATCCAATAAACAATACAGGTGTGTGTGTGCGCGTGTGTGTGTGCGTGTATGTGTGTGTGTGTGTGTGTCATTGGCCGGCAATGGTATTATGGAAGAAATCTGTTTACAATAACCCCTCAAGTGACTATTGGAAGCAGCTTTAATCCGAGAGCTAGAAAGTGATAGCTCTACTGCAGATCCAGCAACCCATTTCAGAATGTCTGGAAAGTCACGCTCATTACGCGGTTACTTTCAAATACAGTTAGCCCCGCATGTAAACATTACCGATATCATTTGGATGTAAAGTTTTCAAATCAGGCACGTTTTTAGTATTATTCAAAAATAAGATTGTTGTTATATAGTTATAATCAGATTGATCTCACCCATGGCCGCTTCGACGTTGTTCGACGTTGATTCGTAGTTAATTTTTTGCACTCGCGACAAAATAAGCGCAAAAATTAACGTTGCTTAATCGCCCGTTAAATATGCAACCTGCATAACAAAACTCTGTACACCACGTGGAGAATGAATCTGAAATTATGTGGCAGCCTTTCACGCACGCATGCCCGTTATCTTCGTTTGCTGCTTCTGACCAGCAAATGGCTGTTTTCTACATGCGCTGGTCTTCTTTGTTTCACTCCATATGCTGCCCATAATCAAACCCCCGCTATGAGGCGACTGTATATCAAACTTCAAACCTGCTAATAACTATCGGCCTGAAGGATTTCGGTGACTTTTGTCCTTTTTATTAGCCTTGGGTATAAGAGTTACCCACAATTGTAACCTCGCTGTTGAATTGTAGCCTTATATTAGGCTAGGTTGAAAAAAAATGTGAGAATGGGTGTAAAATCGCATTTCCCTTGTGTAGCAGTACAGGAAAAATTCCATCCCTACCTTGAAGGGTTCAAAGGAGTCAATCGCCCAATCCGCTTTGCTTTTGCTGAATATGATTTTGGCCAAAGTACTAGCATCATCCCTGGTTCTTTCTTGGCAAGTCGATTCGTTGTTTATTTCATGACAACCCATCCTGGTTTCTTTGACGTCAGTTATTGATGGGCATGTACCTTGACTTACGCTTGAACTAATAATAGAACAAGGAAAATGTGTTTATATCATCATCTCTAGCGTTTCACTAACAGAATTAGTAAAAGAGCCTTCCTCTTTTTTCAAAGTCCCAACCCCATTGAAATAATCTTTAGCGAGGATTTTCTGCAACTTGGCAGTTGCTGGAGTACTTTCAATGTTTCCATATGTATGCCTCCAATGTATCTTCTTTGATCTCCGTATTTCTTTATTGTAATCCGTGAGGGATTGCTTATATGGACACCACTGTTGTGTTTTCTTAGCCCAGTTAAACATTTTCCGGACTTTTATTCGAAGTTTATGTAACTTGTTGTTCCACTATTGTGCATCCCTATTAGTAGAGCGTTTCTTAGCAACGCAATCTTTGTTAAACGCATCTTGGATCATATTTGAAAGTTGTTTAGAACATTCTTCTAGTTCTTTTCGAGAATTTGTGCTAACTATTAGCGTATTTACGTTCGTTGTTAACACTGAATTGTAGAGCTGCCAGTTTGTCTTTCTAGGATCCATTAAAGTTTGTATGAGTTATTGATCAGTCCTATGTTAAAATAATATTTGCATGTGATCAGATAAAGATACTTCATCAGATACAAGCCAATTTTTTATTTTGTCAGAGATAATCGGACTACACAATGTCAAATCAAGAACTTCTTGTCTGATTGCATTTACAAAAGTAGGTGCATCTCATCTCTTATGTTACATATGTCTATTCATTGTTGGAAGTATACTCTAAAAGGTACTCACATCTCTTGTTGATGCCCGTACTAGCCCATATGGTGTGATGAGCATTTACATCACAACCAATTATAAACGCCTTATTTTGTTTCTTGCAGAATGAAACAAACTCCGCTACTTCTGCTGGAGGTACTTCATCCACGTATCCTGAAAAGAATGCTGACGCAACATATATTTCCGTTTTTCCTTGAAATGTTGGCACCTCCATCATGACCGGCACTATGTCTCTTTTGATGAATTCTGTAATTGGAACTATGTTTACTATTCCACTCACGAAGATTGCCGCTCCTGGAGCTAGCTGTCCTTCATTGTAGATTCTTTTGCAGAGTACAGCTGTTGCTCCCTTTGCGTGATGAAGATTCAATTGGATGAATTTGATTTTTTGAGTTTTTTGAGCGGAGGATTTGAGGTTGTTAAATGTCGACTCCCTATTTCAGTTTATGTACACTGATTTTTCTCTTTAGCACATTTTCCTTTCTTCAGAGCATTGTTGGCCACTACAGGCTTGTTAACTTTGGGTCTTCTCTTTTTTAGGGATTGGTCCCTATTTGGTGTTTCAAATCTCGTTCTTTTGCTTTCTCTTCTCTTATTTTCATTCGTTGTTGATTCTCCTGTTCTTTCTTCATAGATCGTTCTCTCATATTTTGTTCCTTCTGCAAAGCCTGGCGTTTCTTTTCTTTTTCCTTCTCTTCAATCTCCTTAAGGCGCTTGTGGCAGAGCAATGAGGATAATGCCAAGATCAGCAACTTCCATATGGGATGAGTGTCCACCCACAAAATATACCACGGGTAATGGAACATTTCGATTCAACAGAGAAGGGTGCAAGATATTTTGTGTGTACGCTATAAACTTTTCCCTGTCCATCCATCCTTTTTCAGATTTTCCATCACTCCAATCCGGATTTAAACTCAGAAAAACTTGTTTTGACTCTAGCTTGTAAGGTAAAACTGCATTAGGTGGGAACATGTAGCCTTCCGCATCGAATGTGAAAAGTACTGTCACACTCTTCTTGGAATCTGCCTTCTGTACCAAATAGACATTGCGATTTCCTTTGGATGCAACGACGGCTTTCGTGACAGGAAAAGAAGAAACGCAGTTTCGTTGCCGTTCAGAATACGACGCAGGTCGTTGAGAACATGTTCCAGGTTGTTGTCCTTCAAGTGTTGATGGAATTTTTTCAAACCAGGTGCGAATGTCCATTTCAGAAACGGTTGCGCCAGACATAGTAATGTTCTCCGGAGTTCTAATGGTAAGCTGTTTATTACGACCAAGGAGCCGCCGCAACCCTTTGAGACCTACGAGAAGCAAATTTTTGGTTAGTTTTATGCAATGGTTATGGATGTTTTGATTGTATTTACCTGCCGTGTTACTCTTGAACATCGATTCACGAGGGTTCTTATCCAGGAAGGCCCGGAAATCAGGGCATGTTTTTGTACATGCGAGACCTCGACGCTCCATCTCTTTTACCCAATTTACAAGCTTTAATTCTTCTTCAGTTCAAACAACGCTCCGCAGTTTGCGGACTTCAAAGATAGGCCCGTTAGATAGGCAATCTGCATAAGAAAACTCTGTACACCACGTGGTGAACGCATCTGAAATTATGTAGCAAAAGCAAAAGCAAAAGAAAACACATCAGTTTCAGAGCACGGCTTGCTGCGATCAAGTGAACTGTCAAATGTTCGATGCATGAAAAACGAGGTTAAGACGTGTGCTGAAATGGAAGGTCGGACGTTATCCCAATTATTGAATTTTAAAATTTGTCTGGCTTATCTAATAAAAGGATAAACTTTAATTAAGGTATCCAGAAAAGTAAACATCAAGCAGTTTAATAAATGCAAAGAACATGTGTATTAACTTCTAACTTGTTTTAAAACCTTGGAAAATCTTGGAAATTAACTTTCTTATAAATTCTAATAAGGAAATTGTCAGTTGAAGGCGAAACTGAGACACATGACACATGCATTAATTCATTAAAAAATGAATTTATTTTACGCGGAATGCCATTAAATTGGATGCAGAACTGAATTTTACTGTGCAAATCAATGTGCAGCTAGAAATTATAACCTGAATCCTGGAGAATAATTACAATAGCACTGAAGTGTGCAATAATTGGCAAATGACCCTAACTTATAAAATTGGATTTTGAACCCGATCTGAACGATTTTTACTTTTTTTTCTTCACAGTTTTTCGCAAGAAACAGAAGGAATTAGTTGTAATTTAAATTCTAAAAAAAAAATTTTTGTATAGGTATAGCTCGATAGAACGTGCATAAACTTCCTCATTTTAAATCGCATTTATACAAAAACTACTGGTTGTATCTGAAATCTGATGCATTTAAAAGTAAGAACAATCTTTGGTAGTATTAGAGTTCAGATGCAATCAGCAGTTTTTATGCAATTTCGATTTGAAGTGAGAAAGTTGAAGTATTTGTTATTAATGTATACCATAATTACAATAATTATAATATTTCAAATCAAATTTCATCCTCCTTTAAATTTTTAGCCAATGCAAAACCGGAAAAGCACATATTGACAATGGTTTCCAATTCCTCTTAATTCAATCAAACGTGGCAATCTACCAGCCTAAATATCAACTCTTCCATACCAGCCAT
>JASCZW010009986.1:0-57534 GCA_034211315.2 Aedes japonicus | reverse complement strand
ACATTTGGCCGTCAATCCTGCATCTGAACCGGCAAGAAGTCAAAGAATCTTAAAAAATTTAAATCATTTAAAAAATAATAAAATAAATTATAATATTATGTTCAAATTGAGCTTAACGCATGTAAGATGAGTGAAGAGAAAGACTTACGTGTGTTTGTCTATGCTGATACTGTTCCACTGCGGTTAGAATTCTTTTAGAGAATATTTCCTGGTACTCAATCAAACAGTACAATGACCAGTATCCAGATTATTTTGAAGAGTGGTCATTGGTACCGAATTTTGAATTATCCGGATACTGGTTATTGTGTTCAGATTACGTTTGAAAAGGTACTCTGGTACTCCATATTATTTGCCTTTGAAAATTAGCATTTGATGATATGTCGCAAGCCTTGTTTTGTCGGAATGAAAAGTGGTCCTTTGAAATAGATGGTCGAGAAGGTTCTCTGGTACTACATCGTATTCGGCTTTGAATATCCGTATAAAATGATATTTCGGAAGTCCATGTTTGTCGGAACAAAACGCGGTCCTTGGAACCGAACCGAGTATATTATGGTCCACAATTTGCGATAAAAAAATACCTTATCTGAATCCAGAATAAATCTGTGACCAGCGGAATTTGTCGTCAAAAATCGGTTGAGAAATGAAAAAGTCATTACTAAGCAAACCGTGAAGCGGAAAACGCTAATATAATTCAGTTGATTTCTATTCTTGCATTCATGTTGATTCTAAATTTTGATTCACGGATGATTCTCTAGAAGGCTAACAGATGATTCACATGATTCAAAAATGAATTTGGATATTGCGTGGGTCGCTTTGATTGAATCATTCATTCTCTAGCTTGCCTGATTCATGGATTCAGTGGTATAAACAATCAGTAGAGATCATGTAAGTATTTTCGTGCGACTGTGATTGATCGAAAATGAAATATCGAAGAAAAATACGGAATCGGCTGAAATCATGCACGCGATTGAATTTTTCCATCCTTGATTGGGACTATTAGCTTTTGGTAACTGTGGTAGATATACACGCAAAAAAAGCAGCAGTAGAAACTACCATTTCGAGGGTTAAATTAAGCGCAATCACCAACAATTTTCAGCTGACTATAAATGCGTTTGATTTTACCATGCCTGCGATTAATATCAATATGCGGTTGATATCAATATGAGATTTGTCAAATATACCACAAATGTTGAAGATTTTACCGTAAACGTAGTAAATTTGACTGAAATTTCATGGTAGTTTTAAAGATAGGCGTAGTCGGGTAAAATTGTAGTTTTTACTACAAGATTTCTTTCTGTGTAATAGTTCAATGAATTTATTAGCATCCTGGTTGTCGTGGCCCGGTCGAGGACTTGGAGGATTCGACTTTCTTCTTCGCGACATTCTCCACTCGCGCCAGCACAACTGTGCTCTGCAAAATCCGTCAAATAACTGAGACGATCATGAACATGCACCTGATCTCATTTGAACACGCTGCCACGTCAATAACCTTCTTAAGAGTTATTACCACGTTCATGGCGAATCACTCAAATATAAAATATGTAACAATTTTAATTTATTTTACAATTTTATCTTGGTACATGCAAATACTATTATTGTCATTTTTATTTTCCATATTACCATTGAACTATTACATCTACCACAGTAACGACAAGACTTATTCTACAAGACACACAGCCACAGTATCCATGGTCTAGTGCAGCCAAAGTGTTCCCGTTCAGCACATTGCAAGTGGTGCAAACGTAGTTTCAAAATGATTTTATGGACCGAGTTGCCTTCGCCAGCTCTAAATCAGTATATTTTTTCCATCTTAAAGACACCAACCAACGATGGTAATTTTAGCCATAAAATCAAGTGTGAGTCAACAGGTATACCTAAAACGCTCGATTGCGGTGACAATCGAATCTTTTTACTGTGTTTTTTAGAAAGCTATTCAACAAATCTCCATTAACATACCCTCAAAGCGTTACGTAACCTGCATTAACCCTGATGTTATTACTCACTTCACGGACATAGCTAAAAAGCGTCTGGTGCTGTGTCTGGAAACGTTCGAAGATAAAGACCATCTGAGCGCTGCAGTTGCTGATGAAGTAGAAGAAGAATTTGGGCAGCTGTGCTCGATGCCACTTTCAAAGACATTGCAACCCGGATTCCAGAGAAAAGAACCGCATTTGGACACAGTTTGGCTAGAACTGATTGGTCATTCCAAGAAGGAGCTGCCAAATTTGACAACATTTGTTGAAAAGGTGCTGATCCTGTCGCTCGGAAATACGACGATGGAGCGAGGATCTTCAATAAATGAAAAGTGTCTGATGGTGAATAAAACTGTAATGGGTTTAGTTGCGCAGAGAATTGTCTACGAAGCCATAACGCTGGAACTGTTAACAACGTTGAAATCATGAAGTGCTAAATACGGCTGTCGTGGACAGCGCCAGAAAGTGAAGGAGATTTGCAAAAAATGTTGAGAGAAGCAGAAAGAGCAGCAAAGGAATTAAGGCTTTTTGGCCAATGTCCAGAAGTATGCATCGTGCATTGACGAGCAACAACAAAAAAATGCGTCAAAATAGAGAGTAGATACCTACGGCTTTTGAAGTACATGTATTTGTGATTGAACTTGACTTATTTAAGATTTTGTTAAAAATCGATCAAGAATAAAAAATGTACAAAGGTGCAAGACAGCATCAACCTTATTGCTGTTGTATATAACAGTTCCATCTCTTTTTGTTGTTAGCAATGTTCTTCTTTTTCTTCTGCCTGTTAAGAATTTTTTGTGCGCTTAAACTACGAACAATCAATGAATACACCATGCCGTCCTCTGAATATGATTGTTTCAGTTTATCTTGTTCCATTTGTACTAAATAACCTGCCCATAAAGAGGGTCCCAGAAAGCCTAAGCCCGATTTTGATGCGCCACTGTGGTTTCAACATGACGTTTAAATAGCTGATCATGATTGTGTATCATTTTTTACATTTCAATCTATAACTCTGTGAGTCTCAAGTGCATTTCCCCGGAAAAGCGCAAACAGATCGTGTAAAATTGTGCAGTTTTCCCAACGGAATCGGAAGCATCGGAACAGTTCGTAACGCGATTCGGAAGTATGGTGAGAAGTCTTCCTTGCTGCAGGACGAGTAAAATGTAGACGTTAGCCGGGACCTATGGACCAAAGCCTGGACCGAAAAATCACTCAAGCTTTCGCCCGTGAAAAGCGTTCTTCCGTTCGGGATGTGGCCAAAAATCTGGGAACTTCGGAGAGTAACATCGACCGAACAAAGCCACAAATGGACTAAGGACTTTCAACTAGCAGAAGTAGCCAAAACGAAGTGAAAAACAAGCAGCGTCTGTCAAACCAAGGGCCCGTAAATTATACGATAAACTGCTGTGTAGAAAATCAGCATGATTATAGATGGTGAATCCCAAGTGAAATTTTATTATAAGACCAGGTGGCCGGTTCTACACAGTCCCTGTTGGTCAAGCTTATGATGCTGATATGTCAATTCGGTAAAAAAGCAATGGTTTGGCAAGCTATTTGTGAAAGTGTGAGTGTGGAATGCTTTCAAATCCGTTTGTAACAACCGACATGATGACTGTTGATGTTTACGTTTGGGAATGCTTGGAGCGGCGCCAGCTCCCCATGGTCCGGAAACATAATAATCCAGCATTAGTTTGGCCGAATTTGGGATCAGTGTATTACGCGAAAGACACGGTAGCCTTATATGAATCAAAATGTATAAGAGGAGACAGGTCAAAGTAAAATAATAATTCAGCACCAACATTAAATTAGGGCGAATCGACTTTCGTAAACAAAAAAAAGTCTCAGCTCGTGATTAGGAGCTATCTCACCCCTTGGTTCATATTTTAAAAGTGACACATCAGCTTCAAGCATTTACATAGATGACACAATTTTTAATTTTTTTTTCTTCTGTAACGTTCTTTTCAGTTTTATTGTTTAAAATCAAGATTTTGTTTTCATTTTATATTGGATCTATAAGACTTTTTTTCCTTTGTTCAAAAATAACCATTGAATTACAATGAATTACAGAGTCAATTTCGAAGGTGGCGGTGGCGCGGTAGATCGACTCGGAACGGTTTCGGTAGACGTTGAGGATGCACAGTCGATTTGATTTTGACCAATAGTGCCTTTAAGAATGGATTACTGTATCTCAGAATATCAATAACTAACAACTAATAGGTTATCTATTTAAAATTCCGCGGTTTCTGCGATTACTTAACATTTTCACGCCGGCTGTATTGCATCTCACTTTTAACGTTAAAAACCAAACAACCTGAAGCTCGCCATCGCGCAGGGATAATTTGCACTGAACACTATTTCAAAATAGAAACTTTCCTACTTGCTTTCGCGGGAACAAATGACATTAGTTCTTGTTTTCAAGTTTCCAATGAGAGTGAGCAAGAACACAAGTACGACAGCACCAGACCAGAGCTTTCACACGTCAATTGCGGTGGTAAAAGTAATCACAAGTTATAGTTATCATTTGAAAACAGCTTCAGTGCACCCAAATACCTTTATTTTGAAAAAAATATTTCAAATATCTGTAAAATTCTGCAACATAAAATAATGTGTGCATTGTTAAAAAGTCTGCAACAAAATTTATGTCCGTAGATATGGCGTCCTTGGTACGCTCTCAACTTTTTCGAGGTCCAACCTGGATTCATCAATACATACAAACATGAACAGCCAAAATAAAATGGTTATGTTTGTTTATGTTTATGTTTTGCACTAATTCCATCATACTGACTGGATCCGTTTTCACTCGATAATTGCGAGACAAAGTCTGACCTGTCTCAGGTTTAAAACCGAAAACGACATAGCATTCAAACGTAAACACTTAATTTCTTTTCGCCGAGAAGCCAACAGCCGATCATTTCGGCTTTTCAATTACTGAGATTTGATGAATGTATTACCAAGATTCAGTTAACATATTAAAATTTAACCAAAACTCAGCTAGCAAACAACATTAAACCGAGATATCAGCAAAAGTAACTGACGAGTTGATCGGCTTTTGGACATTTTGCCTAGGTAAAGTGAGTGTGTAGGGCCACGTTGACGTAGGAACGTCCAATTTATACATATCGTAACTATTAGCCTAATCTTAATCGAAGTTACCGAAGACAATACTGGTTATTAGAGCACCTCCTTAAAAACCTGTTGATTTGAAGAAACGACATTCAAAATTTATTCAAGACAAGTTTCGATTCATTTCTTCCCGTTTCTAATCCACTGCTATTTACTCCCCCTTTCAAGAGGTTATGAGCGACTCTAGCGAGTCTACGGAATTCCGTTTTCTGGAACCGGATTCGAAAATCTGCTGGTGCTAAGCTTGAAGATTGAGACTCGCAACTGTCTGTGACCCTGCCGGAATCCTATGATCGCCGGTAACAGCGTCGGAGAATCCGGGTGAAGACCCTGGATGTGGTTCGTAAGCATATTTTAGCCGAAGAACTGAAGAAAATTTATCGGGTGGAGAGAGAAATGATTGTTACACGGGCGTGTTTGAAAAAGATCTTTTCATCGCTGTTGTACCAAGCTTCTCAGGGTCTAGAAATCTTTGGTCACAATGATGACGCAAGTAATCTCGTAAATTTCTTGCATTTGCGCAGTGAAGATTGGTTGAAACGCGAATCGTATACTTGGTGTAGCCATGAACTCCGAAACGAAGTTCTCGATCTTCTTAGCCATACTCTACTTCGAAAACTCCTTGAGTTGGTAAAGTTAGCTTTTACTATGCTATTATGTGCGACAAGACAGCGGACATTTCAAGGAAGGAGCAGTTTTTATTTTGCATCCGTTTTGCCAGAAATCCTTTGGAAGCCAAAGAAATTTTCCTTGGTTTCTATAAAGTGAAATGTACAACCTCCACCACGCTCTATTCCGTTATCAAGAATATACTTAATCGATTTGATTGGTCGCTGTCCAACTGTAGAAGGTAGTGTTCTGACGGAGCAATGAATATGACTGGTAGCAAAAATGGAGTGCAAGCTAAGATTCTTGGCGATGAAAGGAGAGATTTGTTTATCCATCCGGCTTTTGCTCATTCTTTGGATTTGGTGGCGCAAGACACCATAAAGACGATTTCTATTTGCCGAGATGCGATTTCTGTTTGCCGAGTGAAGGATCTGATCAACTTTGTCAGGGATTCAAATTCGTGTCCATGTCACCTGTATTAATTCCGCTTTGGTTGAATTTTTAACGCCTTGTTTTTTTTTTTTTGCTGAAGGGATGCTTCTGATGCTAGTGCAAAAGTTGCTGGTTTTTTTTTGAGAATGATGGAAAAATTCGACTTTTACTTTACCTTGATGGTACTAGCAAAGTTATTCGGGTTGCGTCTGGAGGAAGCATACCGAATGATCGAAACATTTAAGGCAAGTTTGAACTTCTGTAAAAAGGAGTTTTCCGAGGTTTGGGAAAGAGTATCATCAGTCAAACCGGCCGAGGTAGGATCTCCGAAGTTGCCGCCAAAAAGGGGGGTTCCAAAACGATCGATCAGACGAACAATCACAGAGAAGAGAATCATTCGCAGGGTCGGTTGAAGAGATTCATGAGTCCCAGTATCAGGAAATTATCGACAAGATTCTGGAATCACTTGACGCTCGATTTAAAACTGAATCGTTTGAGTTCCTGCTGAAAATTGATATTTAGCTGGAGACGACGCCAGGAAAGCAAAAAATCTGAGTGGAGGGTTCTGCCGATCAGGAACAATTGCTGCATCGGGAAATGTTTTTGCAAACTTTGAAGCAAGCTGAAAAGTGTGTTGTGAATATCTCGAATATTGTTGACTACTTCAAGAAAGAACCGCATTTGATTGAACTTCTCCAAGAGTTTGTAAAATTTCTGAATATATTTGTGACAATTCTGACATCTTCTGCAACACCTGAGCGGTCATGTCATTTTCGAGACTTCGAAGACTGAAGACATACCATCTCTTCACCATGCGGCACACAACGGCTGAATTCTCTGGCCATATTACACTGCCACATGGCGAAAGATGTGGACATTGATGAAGTTTTGAATGAGTTTATTTCACGAAATAGCCAGAGAAAAAATATTGTTCCTATGTAGCAAGTGAAGTGTTTGAAGCCTGAATGTTTTTGTAGAAAGAAATCGTAATAATACAAAAATGTACTACTGAAAAATGTTATATTTCAACAAGATGGGGCTCCGTTTCACACTTCGAACCGCAATCAGAAGTGGTTGCAGGAACATCTGCCGTTCTGGGCGAAGGATGTGTGACCGCCATCCGGCCCCGATCTTGATTCGCTGGATAACTTAGTATGGCGCGTCATGCAGGCCAAGGTCTGCTCCAAACACCACCCGAGTACCGCTAACCTCAGACAAACAATGACCCTTACCTGGAGAGAAATGAATTCAGGCTATATTATTAGGGCCTGCCGAACGTTCCGGAAGCGTATGAAGGGCGTAACTGCGGCAAGTGGAAACTCGATCGACGAATAACATAGACTCTCACAAACATCCCCTCTTGAATAAATAATAAACATCGAAACCGAACTTTTTGAGAATTGTTTCTATTTTGACATTGGTCAAACATTATCACGCATACGGTACGGCAAGGAAGTCCGGTTCTGAAAAATCGTGCAGCTTAATGGTTCCCGGGTAAAGGGGTTTGCTAAAGACAGCAACTGCCAATAAAGCTTCGCGTGAAAACGTACATTCAAAAGCTGTTCTACCTGAGCAATGATGTAATCTGCATTATAGACGATAAATCATAGTTCAGCTTGGATGGGAATGAATAGCAAGCTCATAATAATTGTATTACCAGCAAGTAACAAAATATTGTCCAATCGACGAGTCACCTCTCCAAGCTTCCCACGAGTTTTGTAGATTCTTGTGGCACTGGTGATACACATTTCAATTGGGAGACCCTCTTGCATAACTTCCCGTACCTTCACCATCAAACATAACCCTATGCTGAACAAATCTATTTACGCTTTTATTCGTAGTTAATACGTTGAGCTAAACTCAGCTTAGCATTTTTGTATGCTTCAAATAAACACCGTAATAGCCCTGACGAATATCAGCACCAACAGATAAACAAACATCCAAAACAAAACTTTGTTTTTTCTTTGGTTCCCATCTCGCCTCTGATGTTTGTTTACCTTTTCCATGCTTCACGCATCTCACCATATCTCCCACTACTCATTTCATATTTCCTACAACCCGTTACCACAGATGCATTGAATAGATCACTGCCACCTGTCGTCGCGTTGTCGGTCGTCATTTTTGTCTTGGAATTTATCGGCCAGTCAGAACCATCATGGAGCCACAGTCATCGCCAAAGAAAAGTGTAATGGAAACCCGTCATCGGTCACGATCAAAAACGCCGGGCCTGCTGCTGCGTGTCAGCGTCGAGCCTGATCTGAACGGTGATTCAAAACCGGACAAGCTGCAGAAGAACCCAAGCGTTGCGTAAGTTTGGTTTGAATTTATTAAATACCACTCAACTCATAAATATTGAACTTTTCTGCCCTCATTCCACAGCACAATCGAAGAAGAGTTGAACTCTTCGCAGAAATCCACCTCCGGAACGGGCGGATCTCGTTCCGTTCGTAAAATCCGCACCGTTACTTCGGATTACTCGTCCGATGGCGTCTCACCGGAACGTCCGCCCACCACCAGGGAAGCTTCCGCCAGTGAAATGCAAAAGTCTACCACCAGCTCACAAACCAGCACCATCACCGTGACCACTTCCTCGTCGTCCACTGTGTCTGCATCGTCCCACACAAAAGCAGTTGCTTCCGCAAAGACTTCCCCATCCAAGAAGGAGATCCGCCAGAATGAAATCAACCGAACGCTGGAAGATACCCACAAAGCCATTCTGCGGACAAGCACCCCGAAAGCCACCTCCAAGGTGGCGAAGAAAGTCAAACTAACACCGGAGGAACTGAAGCAGCACGTTGCCTACAAAGAGTACAAAGAAGCCGGCGAGTATTGGAACAAATTTCCCAAGACAGATTACACATATTCGGAACTATCGCCGTTCCGGAGAGAGCTTGCTCCCGGGATGATCGCCATGCCGAATATGTCCCGTCCCGGTTTGTATAAGCATGCTGAGCGGGTAAACGTGATGATCGAGCGGAATCCCACTCAAGAATCGTACATCCGCCAGCGATATGCCAACACCTCCACATATTCCACGGCCGGAGTAGCTGGAGGAAGCTTTGCCCATGCTGATCCCTATGATTCTGGGGAAGAAACGCTCGATTTGTCACAACTATCCCACAGTTATCGAGCCAAAAGATCCACTGCACACGTCCAGGTCGAAGAACACCGATCGCTGATCAGTCGATTCTTCTTAACCATTGTTAATTGGTTCTACAGTACGTCCCATTCGGTTTCGCGGATCTCCAACCAGTCGGATCACAATCTGTATTACACCCGCATCGAGGATGAGCGAGGTAAGTGTCACTTCACGGATACATGGCGCCGGATTGAATGATCACAAATTCTTCTTCTCCTTTAGGATTCTTTTCCAAAATCTACCACTTTTTCAACATGCTGGTCACGAGTGCCTTCAAGAAGGTTTACCTTCTGATCTCATCAGTGCTCTTCCTGGATACCTGGCTGCTCCAGACGTCGTCCAGTGACGTACAGCAGGGTCGTCGCAAGAGGAAGTTCCTGCTTTTGCTGCTCGTTCTTCTGCCCTTCTTGCTCTTCGGAGGTATGTAAACCATTTACAATACCATGCGTACCGTCAAACGGGGGGTGACTTGCAACACTGGTCGGTTATTTATCGTCGTTAGGTTTCTAAATGATGGGTTGATGCACTAATACTCTGCGGTGTTTTGGTGAGTCATGTTTCCGTGAAGATAAGCACGTCATAATCACAGCTAGACAGTACCAAACGTAGACGAGGGATTTTTTGCGCAAGCCCCTGACATTCTGGAAGCACGCGGAAAGAGTGACGGTTTGTTGACATGCTAGGTGAGGCGATGTTAGATGTATTCACTTCAGTGATAGGTGGTTCAACAATTTCCATAGCTTCGTTCTCGGAGTGAAGTTCGGCTAAAATGTGGTGGCGACTAGAAGCGATGGACATTACTGAGGGAAAAAACGCCTAACATGTGCATACTTGGCTGCGTTGACGATTTGGAAGACTGCTTCTCCAAACTCATACACAGGGCCGGAATGGCTGGCAGGAGTGGCGCGACTGTGACGAGGGGATTTGGGCTTCCATGTGACATGCAGGCGTGCATCCCGGTGTGTGACGTCTGTTGAAGGCTTGCTCGAAGAAAATGGTACATTGAAAACGCTCGAAACGTGCGACGATTCACGTGAATTCGAACAGAAAATGGCTGGCGTTGGATTGCTGGAAGCGTCAAACGTTACCGGGAGGAAAGAGGTCTCAATTGCACAGACCCGGGATGGCTGCGAACGCTGGCGGGAGTGACTCGTCTGTGACGAAAGGATAATTTGCTTCCGTGAGGCTTCCAGGCGTGCATCTCGGTGTTGAAATAAAAACTGGCAATGGAGCCTCCAAAAAAATAAAGTTGTGAGCTAGAGTGGACCAATTCAGCACAGGTCCATAATGGAAGTGACGGATGATGAAGTTTGAGGAAGAGGCAAGGGTGTTGCTTGCAAGTCAGCAAGGCCATCCAGTGCTTTAAGTTTCGGGATCCAGTGCTTTATGTTTAAGCGAAGGGTCAAGGCCAATATTGAAGGAGACATAGTAAAGCGATTCAATAGTTTTGCCCTTCGGTACCAGCTTCACCACGGTTGAATCGATGTCGATATTCAGGTTGGCTTTCATCATCGCACGTACTGCTTCGACTGTGACCTCCGAACAATCTTCGAAATGCAGAACCATAACCGATGATATCAATTTCACTCTTGCAAATGGGAACCGATACAATATTGTCCTCAATTGTTTTTGCTACTCACGCAGCAACTTTCTGAAACGCGCTCATTTGACTCGATCACTCGAGGGCGTTTTACACCTCTTCGTTGATCGATTACAGACCACTTGTTGGTGAGGAACTGATAGTTGGCTTTGAGTGTAGCTGCTTGATTTCCGTCCATAGATCAGCAATTGCAGACGTTAGCGTGATGATAGGGGATTTTTCATCGGCTTGGTATGAAAGTTTTTCGTCATCCGAATGTGCCTACGCATAGCATTTATCAATTCGGTAATAGCACACAAGTGGTAGTTTTCAATAATTGCTGGCAGATGTCGCTTCAGCGGAAAAATTGGCATGGGGAGCAGTCTTTTTTTTCAAATGTAGTATTTACTACAATGTTAGAAAAAAACTTTATTCATACGAAATTAACTTTACTACTTGTTGATTGTGCTACAAAGTAGTAACTACAATATTCAGCTATAATCCAGGAGCTACAAAGTGATAGCCCGACTACAGATCCTGCAACCCATTTCAGAATGTCTGGAGAGTCACGCCCATTCCGAGGTTATTTTCACATACAATAAGCAAGCATGGGAAAACTCATTCAATCGCATGAGCACCACCGATTTAAAATAGCAACCCTCGGTTGCTAACAGAATAGTGTACAAGTGTGATGTTTCTTTTCAAACGATTTTACACGAACCCTCGAAAACGAACATTGTAGAAAGAATAAACGAGCAAAACAAAATCATGACAAAAAAAAATTTCAGCTAGACGTTATATTGAATGAATGCGTTGCCACTGAACGCAAGCGATTTGAATACACCGAATGAGATTATTTTGACTCAGTGAATGCAATCATCTGGAAGGATCAGATCAGAGATACGGTTTAAAATGACGCTTTATGTTTTTATGTTGCATTAGAATGCTCAACATGATGTCTAAGGTATGATTTGAATAAATGAGTGCGATTCAATCAATCTCGCTCAGCTGAATCAAACTGAATGCAATCGTTAATGATTCAGCGGGTAAAAAATGAGAAATCGTCCACACTGCTACCGTCCGATTCATTCGCTGCTAGTTTTGCTCAATTCTGTTTTCTACGAATAGAATGAAAGCAGAATAGTAATGAACAGAATCGGAATAACTTAAACGTGGTATCGTTCACTTATGAATGTTTACGCGTGTGAGTGAGCAATGAGAGCTAAGTGAACCGATTTTTCCCATGCTTGACAATAAGCCCCGTATGTAAACATTACCGATATCATTTGGATAAGGGCACTGAAACACAGTTCCAGATTTGAAATGTAAAATTCGTAATTTACATCATGCACTCGCGACAAAATAATCGCAAAAAATATCGTTGCTAAACCGCCCGTTTGATATGCAACCTGCATAACAAAACTCGGTACACCACGTGGCGAGAGCATCTTAAATTGTGTTAGCCTTTCAGCGCACATGCGTGTTGTCTTCGTTTGTTGCTTCTGGCCAGTAAATTACCGTTTTCTACATACTGTTCTCCTTTTTTTTCACTCCACATTCTGCGAATAATCAAAATCTCCGCTATGAGGCTCTATAACAAACTTTAAAACTGCTAATAATCATCAATTCATTCTCGACAAAGCGCAAGAACTCTCTTAGTAATACTTAATAATTTATGTCTGGGTGTCACAACACTACCACTAATTAACAAAACTGAGCTGATGCAACTCATCTTTCGGGTGCGGGGGCGAAGCACAAAAATAAAAAAAAAACGGGGCATTACTACCGACAATCACACATTTCGGGAGGAAATCGATTGTATTCACTATTTCTTACGTAAAGCACGCAGAGATTGTATGATTTCATTGTTAGTTCAAGTTAAATTTCGAATTATTATTTGATTTTTTTTTCGCGGAAACGACGGAGCAAAAACAAAGCATGTCAGTTTCAAAGCACGGCTTGCTGCGATCTCATACACTCCTAAAAATATACACGTCCAATCTACGTGAAAATGTTGGTAGCTTTCGTCCATATCTCTTATCAGGTAGCAGTGACGTGAAAAGTACGTAGTCTAAAAATATTTTTTTGTGGTTGTCAACATGAGCTTTAAGGTAAATGTTACGTGATTTTGAGTTAAGTAAGAACTGATATCCACGTAATGTTTACGTGATTTTGCAGTGAAATCTACTAGAAAACTGAATAAGAGTAACGTGAACTTCACTTTGATTACACAGGATGCTTACGTAATGTTTACGTGGGTTTTAAATAAAAATTACTAAAAAATAAATATGTAAACATAACGTGAATTCCATTTTGTTTTGAACAAATGTTCATGCTATGTTTACGCGATTATTTCATATTTACTAGAAGCCGTTTATTTTTCTCAATATGGTAGACTTGTGCAGCAAGATTTGATGTGATTCCCTGTTTCTAGTAAAACGACAATAGTATTTTGGTGTTACATGAGATTTCAGCCCTTATTTGTATGGCGGCTCACGTTACACAAGGTGACTGTTGTTCTTTCTCTAGGAGCAGAAAGTCACACCAATTCTCACCGCGCAGAGTAAATGAGTATAATTAAACTCATAATTGCTTAGTAATATTCATTATAATTATAATCATTATAATGTTTGCTCCAGCGCCAAGCAAAACTGTTCTTCCGAAATCGTCAGGAGATCAAAATGAGTAATTCCATCCTCTGAAATTAAAATCAGTGATATTACTGTTCAATGTTGGCGTTTAAATATTATGAATAATTAAACAATACCTTCAAATATTTGCAGCAAACCGCCAAGCAACTCCAAATCAGCGAGCAACTCTTTCATCAAACTGCTTGACGACGCCATTTGATCTTTTTTCATACATGAAAATCACGTAACCCATTTGATGTGAACGGAAACACACTCATACAAGCATAAACAGAATGTTTACGTGAAAAATTTGTCATTTCCTCCACCAGCTTGAGTAAACATGACAAGGAATGTACATCAGTTTCACTACCATCACGTAACATTGGAAACAAAAGCAGTTGCACCAGGTACATGATTTTTCACGTAGATTGGACGTGCATATTTGTAGGAGTGTAACGGCCCATTGTGTCTGTCACCTTAAGGTGAATCGCTGCTCCATGTATTTTTTCCTATCTTTTATCTCTCTCTCGCAAACCTACCTCGCATTTTCAAATTGATAAATCTCGATTGTTAGTAAATGAAAATCAAATCGAACTCTATCAGATTGCTCACAGCAGGTAAGCTTACAAACTGATGAGATTGAATATTCAATATCTAGTACAGAATCTAAGTTATGTATATCAAATCTAAATTTTGAAGAAATGGCTGCCGTCGAGAATGCTTCAGCGTATGCCGTTAAACTCAACCGAATTTCAAACGGAGCTTTTCGTCGATATTCCGATTAAAAGTGTTCGTTGTTGTGGCTGATGCGGTAGACGATAAGAAGCTGCTACCAAAGCTGAATTTTGTCATCAAGTCTGCAGCAATGGTCGAATTGTTTTTCAGGAAATATCAGACCTAATCTCCTATAGCTCCATTTCTTTTCGACGATGCCGCTGCGGAGAAAATTGTTAAGCCCGAACGTCGGTCATTGAAATAGAATTGACGGAGAGCAATCTTCTTCTAGCCCTTGAGGGCCTGTTCACAAACCACGTAGACTCATTTTTGAAAATCTCAAACACTCCCTCCCCCCTCGTAGACTTTTTTCCATACGTTTTTTTTGACATTTGGCGTAGACCCCCAGAAAAGTTAACTTGGTTTATGAATAGCTCCTAATGTGGAAATCAGTTTTTCCTCTAAATCGGCAATCAAGAAAGCGAGAGAAAGCGATCTGTGGTACTGTGGTTTTTTGAAGAAGCTACTCAACACATCAACTACATCTCCTTTGACATACCCTTTAACGCGTTACGTCACTTGCATTAACCTTAACCCTGGGGCCGTATTGCGGATCTCGACACGAAAAACTTTTTCTCACAAGCGTTCGTACAAAAAGTCGTTCGTTTCCAGCTACATAATGCCACCCCTGACCTTCTTACTTACTTCACGGGAATAGCTAAAACGCTAGATAATGGGCAGCTGATCGTTGCAGTTGCTGAAAAAAGTAAAAGAAAAATTTGGATAACCGTGTTCGATGCCGTCTTCAAAGACGTTGCTTGCCAAAATCCAGAAAAAAGAACAAACAGAGAAAAAAGAACAAATTTGAGCTAGAACTGACTGCCAATTTTGACAACAATTGCTTTTCAGAGCAATTTGACGCAATTGCTACGATGGAGCGAGGAATGAAAAGTGTCTTGTGGTGAACCAATCTGAAAGGAGTTTGGGTAGCTCAGAGAATTTTCTACAAACTGTCAATGACGTTGAGATCACGAAGTACTTGATTTTGTACTCGGAAAGCTCGAATGGTTTACTATTTTTCCTCGATGTTTATGCTTCTAGAAACTTAGAGAGATCAATGACTTTTATAGTGCGATCTTCGTCGTTTGTAAAATGAGAGACCAAAGCAGGTTACGCAATACGCAAGAAACCCGATTTGCAGCTGCAATCCGTCATTTTAGCCAGAATTTTAGATTGAACAATTTCCCCAAAAACTTCAAAAATATATCTTATGTTTTTGTATTCTCCGTGCGTGGAGTAACGATTATGATGTAGAAGGAGATGTTCGCTCATCACCATGAGGCACCAAGAGTGGACAATAATGTTTTGCTAGAATGAAAGATATGAAGAGAAAGTGTTCAAAGTTCCGTCAGTGTACGGTAGGTTGGAAATATAACAGATGTATTGAAAATTGAGCGAAAGGGCATGGGTACAGTAGTACTCGAACCAAGGACGTTACCTTTGCCTAGAATCCCACTGCAGGGTAGGTCGAGGCACGAACGATTCCGCCACCTCAACAGGCAAAATGTGATAGTTATTCTAGCGATATATTTTATGCACTCTGTTTTGATGCGCCCATTGGAGAGGAACTCTCTCCTTTTTTGGTTTTTTTTTATTCGCAACGTCTGCGATCACTTAAGTTTTTCTCGTTATCTCTAACGTAGAGACCGTGAAGCGTTGCGATAATAATCCACACCAGTATGATTAATGGTTACCAGCATTTATGGTTTTTACATCTCTAATTGTTTTTTTTTTGTATCCGTGCGTGGAGTAACGATTATGATGTAGAAGGAGATGTACATGATCGCTTTCCAAACGTCACCTTTTGCCTGTTGTAGTGGCGGATTCGTCCGTGCCTGGACCTACCCCGCAGTGGGATGTTAGGCAAAGGGTGATGTCCTTGGTTCGAGTAGTACTGTACCCATGCCCTTTCGCTCAATTTTCAATACATCTGTTCTATTTCCAACCTACCGTACACTGACGGAACTTTGAACACTTTCTCTTCATATCTTTCATTCTAGCAAAACATTACTGTCCACTCTTGGTGCCTCATATTGATGAGTGAACATCTCCTTCTACATCTTCAAAAATATATTTTTGAAGTTTTGGAATTTTTAAATTAAGATTGTGTTAGGGGCATAATGGGCGCCATCCATCACTCCAAATTCATGCAGATTTCAATGAAAATTCAAATGTCATTCACTCAAAATTGTAGCATATTAAGTTTCAAATACCATCTAGTAATGTGTAATGTATAAACAGTTATTGTTGCTTAAGTGCATTTTAATTTTAATCGACCAAAACATGCCTGTGTTGCAAGTCACCCCACTGTTGCAAGTCACCCTCCGTATGATTGTACTCATCGCTTTCCAACATAGTTATACTGAATCGTGTTTTATAAACCCTCCGAACAGGAATCTACCTTTACCTCGATCCCACCCCGCTCCAATCCTTGCGCGAAAATCTTGCCAACCCCCTGCTGAACTACGATCTAAAGCTCGATCTTCCGGACACGGAAGCGGCAAAGGCATTTGCCTTGGAGAAGTGGGATTCCGCCGTTCAGTTTACGGAATTCTACTACGATAATTTGAAACTCGCTTCGCAAAACACGGTCGAAGAGATTCGCAAAATTTGGCAGGAGAACGTCAACCATCTGTTCAATTAACGTTGGTGGTGGTCCCAACTTATTTGAGTTGATTTTATGTACGTTTTCGAGTTCTGTTTTAACCGCTTCATCATATAGGTTAAAGATACGTTTCTTCGCGAGACCCCTCCCACCGAACATTGTTCCATAGCCTCAATAAGCGCACCCCGTGACATGACATCCCAATTACAAAATTCCAATCCCCCCCGCCCAAACATCGTGAACGGATGACATCCCTGAAGAACAAAGCCGCGGGAGAATTCACTGGAAATAAATTAATCGATAGGATAACCATAAATTGCCATTTACCAACTACAAATACATCAGAGAAGGATAGAGGTGACAGCGTCAAGAGAAAATCACTAAACGAACGTCGTTTCACAGAAGAAAGTAATGATTATATAGTTATTAGAAATTCGGTTCGAGTTGATTAGTTTTCGTCGAGTAGTATTTTGTAAAACATTAAGAATACCACTTGCAGTCGAAAAGTTTAAAAGATTATTTGTAGCCATCTTTTGTATTGAGGTTTTGAAAAAAAATAAATAGAAGCAATTCGAAACAGATGATAATAAAACTACATTTGCCAGTTATGTGTTTTACTGAAGTAAAAGAAAAGATCTTGTAAATAGCTGGAAACGACTACAGAAAAAAGCAGGTAAGGAAAATCATTAGACAGTAAGCTTCCTTGTGTTGTTCTCTATCCTTCTCTTGACGTGTTTGTGTTGGCAAGTTTCAAGCATTTTGAATGGTTGTTCTAAATTGAAAGTTTGTGATAACTTAGATTAAGAGAAGGATAGTGACAGCCACTTAACGTTGAATCGAGGGCCCGTATATTACGGTTCTCACTTCATCGTTGACACTACTCGTAATAAAGACAGTGATTTCCATTTGATTTGCACTTTTTTCACGGTGGAATGACACCCCTAACAAAGCCCCTTCGTTTCGTATCATAGTGTTCTCCAGCTCCCGTTCTTGGATCTTCCCATAATTCGATTGTGTTCATAGTAGCACAGTAGTTAGCATGACGATAAGCAGTTCTTATTAGTTGCTAGACATCAAACCATTCAACTATCATTCCATTCAAGTCCATGTACAGCATTTAGCTAAAGCAGATCGTTATTCCCTTTTCCTCAGCAAGAAGTGCTGTAGATAAGAGTTCAATTATGAGGTAAGGTCGTGCTGAAGACGGTGAGTCCGATACCAAGACTCTGTCTAAGAATGTTGAAGATTGAACGTCCCTTTGATAGCATTGCTGGACCGCTGTTCCTCTCTCCACCTACGCTGCAAGCTCCGGTAGTATTTGAGTAATAGGTCTGTTTACTGCATTCCATATGGCCTGATAACGACAGATCTCTTCAACGACATTTGCCACTCTCAGGTCCAGCCATACTTACTTACTTACTTACTTATATCGCCTGCCCATTCCTATGTCCATTGCATAGGGCCATCGTGAAGGACTTCCATCCTGGGCGGCTGCTCGCTGTAGCCTTGACCTGGGCCCAGGTCAGATTTCGATCGACTTCCTGTATTGTCTTATTGAGGCTCCGACACCACGAGCCCCTGGGTCTGCGTCTGCTGCGATGTCCTGCTGGGTTCCAATCCAGCGCTTATTTTCAGATTTCGTTCGTAGTGTGTGGCCGACCCATCTCCACTTTCGTTCTCGAATTTCCACTGATATCGGTTTCTGTTCGGTTGATGAAGACCTGCTGCTTTTTAGTATTCTCCGCTGATACGCACCACGTCTCGCTGGCACAGCTTTCATGTTTGAGTTGAAAATTCTGATTTTGATGCGTTGATTTATCTGGCGTGACCTCCATATATTTCTTTAACTCTTCCGCAATCTGACGCTATCTGGCTGCCAAGATATTGGAAGCTATCGACTGTCGACCACAACTTGCCCCGCTACCGTAAAATTGGAAGGGTTGTCCGTGTTGACATCCAACGATTTAGTCTTGTTGACGCTGATGGTGAGACCTACCATCGAGGAGCTTTTGGCGAGGTCGTTAAGCTTGCTCTGCATATCGGAGCGCCGTTGCGTTAACAAAGCAACATCATCAGCCAAATCGAAGACGTTGAGGTGCTCCATAGTGATAGGCTGCCAAAGTCGCCCACGGTTCGGTACACGGTCAACAGGAACAGTAGCGGTGATAATATACATCCTTGTCTCACACCGGTTACTACCCCAATGGGGTCAGACAAGGTTCCGTTATGCAGGACTCTGCATGGAAAGCCTCTTACTGCGCTTCGATGAGCTTGAAAATTATATCCGGGCCTCCTTTGCACAAATGTTCGTGGTTGAGTCTGTCGAAAGCTTTTTCGTAGTCAATTAATACCAAATAGAGGGACTCTTGGAATTCATTGACCTGCTCCAGAATGATTCGAAGCGTGACAGTATGGTCCACACAAGATCTTCCGGCACGGAATCCCGGATGACGTTGCATGTCCAAACAATCATGACCAGACAGGAACTGTGTCAGGCAGTCGACCTATTCGTGCCTCCCGTTCATCCATGTCGTCAGACATGGCTGCAACTTGGTAATCGACTTCGCTCTCAGGATCTTCGGTTACTTCCTTACTCGTGCTGGTCCAACGTCCTATTAGGACCGCACCTGCCTCACGATATTTGTCCATAAAACTCGGTTGAGGGCTGTTTGTCTCCAGTTCCCCTAACAGGATCTTTGATACTGCTGGGGAATCTCTTCGCCTGTAGCATTTGCTGTCGTCCACCAAAGTTTTGCTGATAGGCATCATTCCGGTGATAACTAATACTTTATCCAATGATGTGGTTCGGTACGCGCTTGCGACACGCATAGACATGAGCCGAAGCGTACTATTCAGCCTCATTTGATTCCAACGCGTTCAACCCAGACTGGACTACCATAGCTCAGTTTCGCCGATGATACACTGACCATAAAAAGCATCTTACTACTCCTAGGTCCATGGTTGTTCGGAAGCAGTCTAGCTACCGCTTTCATGGCCTTCGCGGTCTTCTCCAGTCGACGTTGTTGTTGAAATTCAGTTGGTCGTTGATCATCCCTCCCAGGTACCTTAACACGCGCTCCCTCCGACGCTGATTTCAGCCCGCTGTACAACTTTGTAGCGAAATGAATTTCATGGAATTTACATTTATAACATTCATATATTTCATTTGTAGCTTCAAAATTCAACCAATTTAGAGCAATTTTCCCTCGCCAACTTAGGGTGTACCATAAAAAAATGTTTTATTTGCCCTAACTTTTTTATTTCAATTCCCACCGTAAAGTTGTGTTGCGACGAACTTAAAGACGCGTTCTTTGGTGTACAAACTTAGCCGCTAGCTTCAACCAATCAATAGTTATTAAAGTTTTTCTAAAAAAAAACGCCCTGTTTCATGATTGGGACAAACACAAAAAAAAATTAAAGACTTCATTTGAATGGACAATTTATATTGTATAACATATGGAAAACTAGAGATATGTTATTTCTGTATCTTGAGAAAATTGCATGTGTATCTGGGATGGTTTTAGAAGAAAAACTTCAATAACTATTGATTGGTTATTGATTGAAGCTAGCGGCAAAATTAATATATCAAAATATACGCCTTTAAAAGCTCTACAACTCGTCGGAACAAAATTTTACGATGAAAATTGAAATAATAACTTTTTTTATGGTACACCCTAAGTTGATGAGGGAAAATTGCTCTAAATCGGTTAATTTTCAAGCTACAAAAAAAATTTATAAATGAAAATTTTTTGCGCTATAACTTTGCTGAAGAGTGTAAACGTCTATTTCTGCAAATAAAAAAGTTAGTATATGTATTTCCGTGAAAATGGGGACCACCCTAATTTTAATCAATATCATAAAATGGGCCGACTTGGGTACCATATCGATATTCAGCCGCTCCATCTCCTCCAACGATCGCTTCGAGTAGTGGGACGACACCAGATCCGGCCGGAACACCGCGTCTTCGCCCTTATGGTATTTTCTGATGAACGACGCAACTTCCGGCAGGCATTTCGTACTATAAATTTCCCCGTTCACGGCCAGTCCGGAGCGAAAGAAAAGCGGCTTTGACATCCCCTTCTCGCTGATTGTCAGCCACAGCAGCACCTTGGTGAACTTGGTGTGTGAAATGAACTTCACCTCGGAGCTCACTTCCTTCGTGGGGGAAGTAAAATACGAAGTGCCCTGCCAGTCGTTGCCATCCATGGTGAGATAGGTCTCGTCGTCCATCACCACCGCCACGTCGCGATTCGCCGGGAAAATCGAGTTGACCATCTTATTCAGCCGCTGCCGCTGCGTCATTGTCTGCAGCTCCGAAACCAGTTGACGCGACATCCGCTTCCTGACATGTATGTTCATGTTCGCCAGGTACTTTTTCACTGTTTGGCCGGTTGAACGCAGCGATGTAGCCACTTTTCCCTCGGTTTTCCGCTTCAGCATCCTTTCGAGCTCTTGTCGCTCAGGGTCGTCGGCCGTCCGGAACCGGGCTTTCTTTCGATGCTCTGATTGTTGTCTAATAGTGCCAAGATGTTGTAGATGCCGGACCGGGCGTATCCGGCGTCCACAAAGTGCCGCATGATGTCCGTTTTCGACACGACGGAGTGCCGTTCTTTGAACGGTTACACTTCTGACCGGAGTTGCTTCACTATTTTTACCATCACGGTTAGAGTTCGACTGATAGAGCTGTCAAATTTTGTCTGCTGACTCATGGGCTACTATGATTGATGCTGCATGGGTAGTTTCGTCAGTGCGGGTGCGGGTAAACCCATGAAAAATCGGCAGTTTTTGTCCATTTTTTTTTTAATGCAAACGTTATTCCGCCGATAGGGCCATATCGTAGCCATTTAGCTCCGAATGGGTTTCGGATGTCGACTTATTCACCCTCTTGAGCTTGTTATCGCTACTAGACTACCTGACCATGAAATCTGCTGCACCTTGAACTGTTGTTTGTGGTTTCCTCGTCACGATAATATTCCATAGTTGCTTTGTAGGTGTTGTCTCGTCGATTGTTTCTGATGGATCCGCACAGTATGCCCTTTTGGCTTTGCGTATAGATCATTGCACGAAGGCGTCATCAATGCAGTTTTGACAGTTCAGGGAGCTTGTTTACGTGGACTTAGAATATTTTCGGTAAGATCGGTGTGAGATTTTGTGCTCAGAATTTGTTGAGATTGAAGTAAACTTGCCGCAAAACAGACACCTGTGCATATTTTTACATTATTTCCTGAATCTGATTGTACAGAATCCGGAAAAAGCCAATGAAAAATTTCGTTTGAGGGGTTCAAATTCTAACACCTTGTAAAGAAGCTCCCTGAACTGTCAAAAAAGTGAGGTTAATACATTCGGTGCAATGATCTATTAGCTTTTTCAAAATTGCTCTTGATTGCTCTTGCTGGTTGAGTTGATTGGCGAGTGTCTTCGATTTATTGTATTCCCGCAGTAGGACCCGCGCGGTTTTGTATGCGTCATCTATTTCCTTCGTCCACAATCGCTTTAGGAAGTTAGCCTTCTTATCCTTGACTATGTAGCTGGCTGCTTCGATGCTCTCTTAGAATACACTCTGCATTTCAGCAGGGTTGTATAGGTTTTGTGGTTTGAGCTTGTTGATAGCTTCGACTGCCTTCTGTTTGTTGATACGGACCATTTTTCCTTTACCCACCGGTTCTCGCTGCCTATTTCAAGCATGATGGACATATGGTTGCTTCCGAACTCCTGTGTAACTCATGAAGAAGAAACCATAATCTCCTTTGCCTCGACTGCTTCGTTTCAATTCAGATTCCGAGTGTCTCTGCACAGTGTTGCGTACTGTCGAAAAGACGTGAATGATAAGCTGTAGCTGGTTAAAGAGCTCAACCCTCTGGGTTCAAGTTTTAATGCAAATCAGGCTCCGTGGCTACGGAAGGTCTATTGAAGGTCTTGGCTGTGCTGGTCGATCCGCTCATTGAGCAGGACAAACTTGGAGACTTGGAGTGCAGCATTGACCGTGTTTCCTCTTGAACAGTTTGGTGAGACCGGATCTCAACTGATGTGATGTTCATGGAAGTCCCCTCCGATCAGTATATCTCCTTCTAGACCATCAGCTTCTTCGAAAAGGTCCTTGATCTTAGTGCTTGCCTCACCGCGCATCTCTGCACCTGGGGGGATGTAGATGGATATTAAAGTGATTGGGTCAAATCCAACATACCAACTACTTCAACCGGTAGAAGGTTTTTGAATGCGAGCTTTTCATAATCGAGCGACTGATGTATGAGGATGCCGACCGCACCATAACCTTGGTTCTTTCTGGGCGAGCTTAAAAGGTTCATCTTTCCTGAGCCATATTTCTTGCAGCAGGGCTACTTTTACGGAGTTTTTTCCCGAGAAATTGTCGCAGTTCTTCTCGTGTTGTGCTGTAAGATTTTGAACTTTTTACACCCCATTGTGCTGGTTTGGGTTGATTCTGGTTCTTTGTGAGGGTAATGGATGTTTTTTTCGATTAGTTGCTGGATGTCCTGACCGATCCCAATTAGCAGGTCTCTGTCTAATTCCGTCTCGAATGTTTGTATCCGCTGGGCGATTTTCGTTTGAATGTTTTTGAGAGTTATAAGCCACCGCCTTGCTTGTGCTACAGCTAGACATCCCTGTCGCAACCAGGAGATGAGTCGTTCAAAATCTGTGGCTTTGAACGGATTTCCAGGGCATGTGTGACTTTGCGGTTCGGGCTCGTTTGGTAAAATGGTGCTGTGATAGTCATCGGTTAGCTCCGTTTCGTGCCTTCGTTGATGAACTCCTCGTCGGCTGGCTGTACTGGTAAAGCGCGCTCTTGGTAGGCATGTGTCGGCCTCCAGCTGCACTTCTGGGAGTGCTGGGTATGGATCTGCATCGAAAGCATCTTCACCAAGTAGGTCGGACGGGTTTTCTAGCCTATGGTAATAGGTTTCCGCTTGGGTGTATGCTATTTGTTTCTCCTTCATCGCTACGCGATTCGTTTTGTGTCTGCATCTCGGGGCAATCTGGGTCATTAGCTTTATGTCCCTGTCTGTAGTTTGGGCATATTGCGTTCGTATTGCAGACTGATTCGTCGTAATTTCAATGCTTGGCTCCGTGACAATTTCTCCAGCAGTTTTGGCACTGTCATATGGGGAAAATGTAGAGGTCTGACCTGAAGCTGCATTCGCAGATTTTAACCCTGTCTGGTACTTTATCTCGCTTCACCGTTATTTTGACGTTGGAGGTGTTAAACAGTTCGCTGTCCCTACCTTGCTTTTTTGGTCGTTGGACTTTGAGGATGGAGAAATCGGATTCAAAATTTTCCAGTATTTCGTTCTCCACAAAGTTTGGCCCGAACAAACAGAATGGTTCGGTTCGTGTTCTTTGCTTCGTAGATTCGCGAGTGATCTCCATAGGCTCTGAAACCCAGCTTTGAGCCGTAGTCTTTACTCCGATGGCGACCCTGATCGAAAGTTGCGGAAGTGCTTTCGATCTCCCTAGAGTTGGTAAACCTTTTCACTAGTGAGAGGTGGTTTGGGGTGTTGGTGTCAGTGTCAGTAAGTCCAAGTACCAACGTTTTGGTCTGGGTCGTTGGAAGATCACCGGAATCCACCAGAGTTCCTTCGCCCTGTCTAAGGGTTGTTTCGTCTCTTTTCATCTGTCGGGTCATTCTCCCGTCGTCATTCTTTCTGCTGTCAACGATCTGATGGATTCTGTCGTCCGATGATGGTCCTGATTGTCCTGATGCCATGCTGGTATTACGATTTTCTTGCTTTTTCTAATAGAATTTTCTTCTCCGGTTTAATCAAACACTGCCTTTCTTCTTCTTGTTCTCCATACTGAGGAATTTCGTCACCCGTATGACATAACCTCCACGCACACGCGAGAATCGAAGCTTCGATATTGACTTTCCTTTTCACCGATTTCACCATCGCGACGCGTCGTCGCTTCTCCCTGAGAAAGTCGTTGTCCAAAAATCGCAAAAGCACGTTTTAATCTCCAGTAGCAATTTTCCGAGTGTTTTTCCTCGTACCGGACACCGAAAACCTCTAAATTTCACTTTGAAAAATCAGCCCTACTTATATCCGATTCATTGTTCGTAATCAATACTGCAGTACTCCATACTCCATGAATTTCTACGTTGCGGATGCGTTGACGTAAATTTGACGAGATAACCTGGTGGGAAAACCGTCAAGTTCACGCAACACAACTGGCAATATCAATTGATGCAAATGACGTCTATACTAAGGTCTCGAGGCAACGCACAGCTTAAAGCATTTGTTTTGGAAGCAAAAAATAATGTAAACATTGCTGAGCCGGCGAGTGATGACGTAACACTATTGAACTTTCTATTGGCGGGTATGGATTCAGATATAAAAAAAATCGGTTCAAACGTTTATTATGAATGCTGAATTGTGGAAATAATCATGATACAAATGTCATTTATTGAGCAGAAGCATTTTCTACCGATAATATGGATCATATATAGTGAATTTAACTGAGGAAATTGAATTTTTGCCACACACACTTTGGGATTTGACAATCAAGTAGCGATATAGAGCCAATTTTCAATCATCGGTAGACTGGAATCCGTTGAAAAACGTTAAGTTTTATAGCGCATACAGTGAAATAATCATCGGAGCGAACGAATCAGAATAAACAGTATGACGTAGCACTTTGCGAGCTTTTGTGTAGTGCGCGAGTGTAGTGGTATTAGTGTCATGACCGAATTTTGCTCATTTCACTAATGTTGTTGTGGCTACTGCGCCAGACCTTATATAGACGTCATTGTCAATTGTGGGCCAGGCATTATTCAAATAAGGCCAAATGTCCAGGTCAAATGCTAGTAAAGATCATTGCACGGTAGCGTTATCAATGCAGTTTTGACAGCTCAGGAGCTTGTTTACGTGGACTTAGGATATTTTTCGGTACGATCAGTTTGAGATTTTGTGCTCTAAATTTATTATGATTGATAAAATAGCTGAAAAACAGACAGCAGTGTTTATTTTTACATCTTTTCCTGAATCTAATCGCACAAAATAAAAAAAAGCTAATAATAAAATTCGTTTGATTTCCAACACCTTGTAAACAAACTCCCTGAACTATCAAAAAAGTGAGGTTAATACATTCCGTGCAATAGATCATTGCGCCGAATCTATCAACCTCACTTTTTGACAGTTCAGGAGCTTGTTTATAGTGTTGGCCTGTTCCTTAATAAAAAATTTCATTGGCTATTCCCGGATTCTGTACGATTAGATTCGAAATGATGTAAGAAATAAGCCCTGGTGTCTGTTTTCCGACAAGTTTAATTCAATCGCAACAAATTCTGAGTACAAAATCCAAACCGATCTTACCGAAAATATTCTAAGTCCACGTAAACAAGCTCCCTGAACTGTCAAAACGGCGTAGATGACGCCTTCGTTCAGTGATCTATGATCTAAATAGGATAGGTTTGCTAGTCACCCGGTAATTTCGGAACGGGGAAGGAACATGGACCTGGCGGGTTGTCATTTTCCTTTAACTAACATCTCTTACAACCAAACGTCAAAAGATTCATTGTCTTTGACATTCGGGGAAATGGCCATATTTTGACTTGGACCAACTTATAAATCAATACCTTAAATCACATAAGAATTCAATAACGAGTTCATTGGTGGCCAAATGAAGTCCCTAGGAGCATATTGCACATATATGAATAAATTATCAGAGCCCTCTTTGATCTGGCCAGTAACCATGAATCATATTACAAATTGAACTTAGGAGAAAGGGTCACAAGATCTCACCATAGATGGATAAATCCCGATTTTTCTTTGGAATCAATGATATAATTTCCTAAAGAATCCTACTTACGACACAGTAATGTCTCTTTCAAATTACAGTGTAGTAATTGTTCTGTCTGGTCATAACATAACCACAGACAAACAGACATTAGCATATGACATTAAACATTTCACGTCGCATGATTACATTACATTGCACCACCATCGGCCAATCCTAGGGATACTCGCCGTACATACCTTGTAAATGTTCTTTCAAGCTTTCCTATTCACCCCTATTTCCCCTTACATTTCTTCTTCTCAACAGCCTACCTCCTGGCGGACGAGGACCAAACCATCGTCCTCCCGGCATCGAAGCGTGCCACCATCGCCCTCTCCTCCTTATCCAGCATCCTGCCGCCGTTGAATGCCGAAGATCTCGACAGCTTCAAAACCAATCTCTTCCAAAAGTTGGACTTCCGGGAGTCGACCTTCTCCTGGCGATCTCTGCTGCCTTCGTTCAGCTTCTCGTTCGGTTCCGGTTCGGGAGCAAACTACGAACACCTGAAAAGTGGTCTCCGGAAAACGCTGAGTAAAGAAGAGTACAACGATCTGATGACCCACATCGATGCCTACATTGAGGGGCTGCTGACGGAGAAGTACCTGCGAAAGGAGCAGGAAGAGTCGAAGGCAAAACAGTTGATAAGTCCCGAAGTGACGATCCACTTAGCCAGTTTAGTTCGAGAGAACCTACAGACCTTCGATTATAAACTGAATCAAGCTGACGTTGATGCGGTGGCCACGAAGGTAAGGCTTGAGCTGCTGGCCAGCTATCCCAATGTGTTCAACCCGAAGGCGGCTGGCAAACCCGAAACGCTCGAAATTTCCCGGGAAAATCTGTTCGAAATTCAAAAATTAATTAAACAGGAAATTAGTATCACTAATAACAACATCGTCATTAGCGATCAGCAGCTGGAGGACATTTTGAAAAAGATCCTATCCTCAAGTCAGTTAGTTGATTTGATAGACGCAAGAGTGCTGCTTCGGATGAAAGAAGTTCCGAAAAGGCAGCTCGAATCGCAAGCAGCGTTGGTGGAAAATTTGAAAAACGAAATCAACGAGATCAAGATGCACTTCACGGAAAAGCTGGCCACCAGCAGTTTGATGATAGAGGACAACCTGAATCTGCTGAAGCAAGATCAGAGCCGATTGGCCGAGCAAGTCAATAGCTATCGGATAGAAAACGACGAAAAGTACGTGAAACTCATGGCCGACTTAGATGCTCGGTTGGCTGCGGTCAAGCAGGATCAGTTTGCTGGGCTAAATAAGATAATCAAGAAGAATATCGTTACCATTTTGGGAATGAACGTTAAGGAAGACTTTTCCGATGCTGATCTGAAGGCTTGGATAAGCAATCTGTTCGTGGCGAAGGATTACCTTGAGAGCCGATTGAAAGAGTACCAAGAAGGAGTGAGTGCCTTAATTCAGCAGGAAATGGAACGTTCTGCTGCGACCCTGATGCGGGAGGTGAGCGAGAAGATTCAGCAAGAGGTTCTTGTGGCAATTCAAACGCAGAAGAGCGAGGCCGTCAATATTGATGCTGCGGCGGGAAGGACACCGTCCGAAGGCGACGGTCGGGGTGGAGGTCTTACCGAGGGTGATGTTCGGCGGATCGTACGGGATGCCCTGCGCATCTACGATGCCGACAAAACGGGACTGGTTGATTATGCGCTGGAATCGGCCGGCGGACAGATCTTGTCCACGAGGTGTACGGAGAACTACCAGACGCAATCGGCGCAGATTTCCATATTCGGGATTCCGCTGTGGTATCCGACGAATACGCCGCGGACGGTCATATCGCCGACCATGCAGCCCGGGCAGTGCTGGGCGTTCTCCGGGTTCCCCGGATATCTGGGTAAGTTGGATTGGATTATTTGGGAGTACCGCTAGTGGGATAGTAGAAACGTAGAGTTAAGACTGGTACAAGGTTAGGCTAATGTGTCGTCGAATGCTTGGGTAATTTTATGAGGGGTTGGAACAAGAATCTTGCAATGATTGTTTTTGATTTACGTGAAATTAGCATGGAGGGTTAATAAGAGTTGAATGTTGCGAGTTGAGTGCCCTTTTTGAAAGTAGGTACTCAAATTAAGAGACATTACACTAACAATTTCCTTCATTTACAGTTACGAAATCATGGCAGTTCAA
Source organism: Aedes japonicus (assembly GCA_034211315.2). Lineage (NCBI taxonomy): Eukaryota > Metazoa > Arthropoda > Insecta > Diptera > Culicidae > Aedes > Aedes japonicus. The sequence goes on along the minus strand of JASCZW010009986.1, from coordinate 28,740 downwards.
GTTAACAAAAAAAGCCGTTTGGCATGCTTTAAAACAGCACTCAAAAGATGCAAGATATCAACACTTATTTTGGAGATTATTTCGAATAGAAATTATGCCCTATGACCATCATCTTTTGGAAGGTCAACAGTCATTATTTGATAATTTTGTGATGTTGTGGGTCATCCAACCGGTCCAGAACTGAAGATCTACAGTAGATACTATAGCTTTTTAGGCAATACAAAGTAACGCAACATATTCATGCATATTCAGTGAATATTTTCGAACGTCAAAAATACATTATGAGATGAAGTCTGATGATATAGGCCATCCAAACTGTCCTTGAGCTTAGAACATAGGATCTACATCTGTAACAGCAGGTTTCTCGAAATATACAGGAACAATTTGTACTTAACCAAATTTATTGAATAGTGTGGAAGATCAACAGACATAATGCGACAATTTTGAGATATTCTAGGTCGCCAATCTGTCAGTAAGTTCAAAACGTAAGATCTACAGATGTAACAGTTGTTTTTTTTGGGCTATAGAAGGTGACGATATGTATTCAAACATATTCAATGAATCTTCTGTTAGGTCAAAAGTCATTATTTCATAACTTTGTGATCCTCTATGTAATCCAAACTGTCCTTGAGTTTAGAACTTGACATCTACAGTAGCGTTTTGGGCTATACAAAGTTACGTCATGTACTTAATTGTCCGTATTGACAAACAAACCGTCGAAGCGCTGCGATGAAAGCGTTGGTCATCAGGTCAGATACCAACTTCTGATGGATGGCCTTCTGGTCACTGCAATGTATGCCTTGGTCTTCTTCGGTCGGTAGAACCCCTGCTTCTCTGAAGTTACACGTTGCTTTGGTAGTTCATCCATTAGGTGTTTAACATCGGCTTTATTTGTTAGGAAGCCCGACAAACAAGACCTGTTGACCTTTCGTATTGTTGATCTGGCATTCGTCAGCCAGAACTGTTGTCGCATTGTCGCTAGCAATTCGCTAGGTTCAACGTGAAGCTGCTCGATGTGCATTGTCCTGTCCGTATCAGCAACTCTATCACTAGGATCGTGTGCGGCAAGATGAGCTGATGCTTCGATTCGTCAGGTAGATACGAGTGGCTAAAGTGTTGTCGACGTAGATCGGGTGGATCCCTCCACCCAGCTCGACGTCTTGAACCACTCGAACAATCACCAACAACAATTGACGAAGCTCATTGATGGCCAAGCATTTCTTCAACACACATTCGGTTGCTTGCTTCCTTAGGTTGTTCGCGTAACGTAGAATCCATGCGATGATTCGCCATAAAAAGATCGGAAACCAACATGATGCGTGATAGATCTCTTCTTACTTCTAGTGTGTCAAGGCCAATGAGTGGCATGCGGTGTACATATCTAGGCAGATCATGTGGTTTATTCCATGGTTAACGACGAAGACCAAATCGCACAAACCTTCGTTGCCCTGCCGCGATTCTATTAACGCCATGAAGATAGTGAGGGTTCCATACTGCAGAACAGCGTGGATCGCACCAATGAACAATAGAGGCTCTTTGAACAATAGACATCCGTAAAGTACTAGGCAAATCCCAAACTTGTGAAAGTAACAGCGAAGCACTTGGTTGGATTCAGCACCATCCTGTTTGTGTTGCACCACGAAGCGAATCTATCAAGTTGGTGTTGAAGAAACCATGCGTTTTCGGTGGACTTGACCTGATTATAAATTTTCGAATCATCAGCAAAAGAAAGCCTATGGCCTTCCAGACAAATATTAACGTCGGTGAAGTACAACAAGAAGATGAGGGGCCCAATATGACTTCCTTGTGGAATACTGGATGTGCCAAGGAACTCTCCAGATGTGTAGTCATCAATCCTGACGCTTAGATGCCGTTCTGTGAGGTGTGAATGGAACCAACGTAAAACCCAAAGCCCAGTCTTTTGAGTTTCTTATCGACTGCTGAAGATAAGTCACTATAACTTGGATCCGTTTGATAGCCCTGACACATAAAATCTGTCGCATATGTTGTGAACATCAACAGCTTCGTTATCGTAGATCGCTTAGGCATGAACCCGTGCTGTGAATCGGCTATATATTGCTTGCAATGATTGAAGTCTGGGTCTAGAACTACCTACTCAAAAATCTTCGCTACAACATTTACAGCAGTTGTCGACGTCCAGTTTTGAAAACTGGAAACACGAAGCTGACCTCCAGAGCGAGGGAAATGTTCTAGTTTCTACAGAGAGTTGGGACAAGCGAAGCAGAGGTGCTAGTATGCCAGCACAGTACTTTTTGAAAATAACCGCAAGGATACCACTGGCCCATTATTCACTGCTAGCGAAATGTGATCCTGTGTCAATATCTCGAGCAGAACGCGGCCTCGAATTTTGCTTTGAAAAGCTCGCAGATGTCCTCGGAATTCGATACTGTGCGTCCTCCGTATGTCAACGTTGGCGGTAGTCCAGAGTATTTCCTTTGATCGTTGACACGTTTCCAGAAAGACTTAGGATCTATTTTCAGCCTATCCTGCACATTTCTAAAATAATTGGCACGACTGCGACGAGACATCCATTTGTATTCGCTGTTGATTCGCAGTGAAACTCCCCCATGCTTAGAATACCGTCTGAATGCTGCTCTTTTTGAAGATTTGAGCTGTCGTAGTGCACCGGACTGCCATGGTGGATGTCTGGTCTTTAGTGCAACTTGCTTTGGAACATACACTGAGGAAATAAATCATTCGATTTTCATAGTAAGTGCGTATGAAATTTTATGGTAAGAAATTAATATGAATTTCATACGACTGCGCACGTTTGAATATGATTTTTTTCGGATCTGTTATGAAATCCAATATGACTGACTATGCTTTCTAATATATGTTAAAGTTAATGTAAACTCGCCTCAAATTAGGAAATTCCTTTATTAAATAAATGAAATAAACAAATTATTCCATTAAATAAATAATCCAACTTCCTAGTTGAATAAGAACTATTTTCATATGTTTATAATTTATACATTTTGTTTTATTTACAAGTTTATGCTAAAATTTTACTGACGTCTAAACTAATAATTACTAATATTATCAATATTAATAATATGTACAGCAAAGGGTGGTCCGTCAACTGTATAATAAGAATCATGTTATTTGTCCTCTGTTTTGCATTTCCAGATAAGGAATAATGGAAAACTTTCTCTCGTGGCCAAGCGATTAGGGCCGCTGTATTGACACCACACTCTGTATAGAATAATTATAAATAGATGAATATGTAGTAGATTAATAAATTAAAAGATATCGTAAACTTACTACTAAATACCGCAAGCGCTGCAGCGGGAATTGCGAGATCTTCGACCAGTTTCTCCATATTCTCCATTTTGTTTGTTGTGAATAACGGCAAACGCTAAAAGTCATACGAGTATCGTATGATTTTTTCACACAAGGTCAACATATGAGGTTCATTATGGAATTCGTATGTAATTCAGACGTGTTCCGTAGGAACTTCAAATCTAGTTCGTATGTATGCCGTAAGCCGGCTATGGAAATCATACGTGTTGTATGAAACGATTTTATACTGTGAAATTAGTCGTTCATACGACAGACGTTATGAATATTGTATGTTTAGTTTCCTCAGTGTAGCTATCGAGCAATCTGAGATTCCCAGAAATTAAGATCGCCTATCAGTATAATCTCGTCCACAGCATCCGCTTGAGATGATTTTGCTTATAGCGACATTAAACATATATGTAACATCACGCGTTTTGTCCGGTGGAAGATCTAACACACAAAGGAATAGCGAGTATCCAACTAGTTTGATTTTCACTCAGACTTGTTCGTACAGCAATGAGTACTCCTTTTCCAGATAATTTGGAACTGTTGTCATTTCGGAAAACTTCATAAAAGGTACCAAAACTTTGGCTTGATATGGTCCGTTCGTCGCCATGATCACGGCATAGCATTCATCTGATCAGGCGAGCAGGTATTCATCGATACAGATGTTCATTCCGAAAGCATTCTAGTAGTAGACTTGAAGATCTAAGGTTGCAGGCTGTATGCCCACTTCCGAATCCCTGAATTCAGGTCCGGAGTGAATGGGATGGCTGGAGCACAATGTCTTTGCTAGTAGACTGAAGCAAGCTGGTACTCGACTGATATCGGTGTGGAAGGGGCTTCCAAAACGCATTGCAGTGATGACATGCTGGAGTTATTGACGACAGGATGATCAATAGCGGCTAGCAGATGGTACTCGATCAACATAATGAACGGAACCTCCAGCGGGACTGGAAATATGATAGTCTTCAGGGACAGGTCCCGGTTGGCTTGACGATGGCGCTTGTTGATCATCACGATCAATGTCGCAGATGGAGGTAGAATTTGGAGGCGCATCAGGAAAAGATCGATTGACATAACACACATATTAGCCTGGAAGACCCCTTAAAAACCTTCGTTAACAGGCCAGGACGACTGCGACGGCAAGAAACAAGACTGGTGAATGTAACTTGGGATCGTCCCACCAAAGTCCACTCGTGATGCGATTGATTGCCAACAGACCTCTCGAAACGATGTCTGCCAGGTTGAGATGTGAACGGACGTAGGTCCACTGATAGCCTTCGGTGAGCCTCCGTATCTCCGCTGTACGGTTGTGAACGAATACTTACAGTTGAGATGGATGCTTCTTAATCCAGGTCAACGTGGAGACTAATGTTCGCAACTACCTTATCCCAGTCACGAGCTCCGTGAAGAGCTCCGAAAACCGTTCGATATTCCATTTAACAACTGACTCCAATGATAGCCATCTGGTGGCAGACGGATGCAGAACTGTGTCATCTATAATTTCTTAGATCTCTTGAGGCTGCATGACAAGTAATTGCAAATATATCGCACCATTTGTTCCAGGTACCATGGATTTTTTTTTGCGTTACTTGCACAAAGAGCCAAAAAGTGGAAAGTACATTTGATAAGTACGTACTGAGGACAGTCACGTTCCAGTAGCTTCTTGACGGATCGGACAGAACCCATAATTACCGAAGCGCCATCTGATCCAAAGTCCACAAACCTTTTTTTGTGCTCGGTGCCATAGATCTAGAACTGTTTATCAATTGCGCAAAATATGTAAAAGTTTTCGCACTGCAAGATTATAATCAAGACTAGCGGAACCCGGTGCGAGGGAAGCTACGCTTGCCAAAAAAATTAATAGAACTGGCACGTTTATGGTTGTTTTTTTTGGAATGAGTCTTTTTCTTGACTAAGCAGGGCTTCAAATCTCTATCAGAACATGCTTCTTACCCGAGAAATACACGTTTTGTGTTTTAGTAAACCATTCTCATTCTCATGTTTGGTAGAAATTTCCAGAGTGGGAAGTTTTCTCAAATCACAATTGCCTTCAAAACCCCCCACATTGCCTTCAAAACCCCCCACATTGCCTTCAAAACCCCTCACATGCCAAATTTGGCTCCGTTTGCTTGATTAGTTCTCGAGTTATGCAGAAATTTGTGTCTCATTTGTATGAGAGCCCCCCTTCCTGAGAGATAAGGGCTCTCAAACAGTCATGAGAACCTTTTCCAGCCCTAAAAACCCCTGCACACAAATTTTCACGCTGATCGGTTCAGAACTTTCCAAATCTATAAGGGTCAGACAGATAGACAGGCGGACAGAAATTCATTGTTATATATATAGAAATCCTACCTCCAAAAAACCCCATATGCCAAATGTGGTTTCATTATTTCATTTACTGGATTAGTTCCTTAGTTACGCAGAAAATTGTATTTAATTTGTATGGGAAGCAACCCCCCCCCCCCTCTCTTTCAAAAGGGGATGGGGTCTTGAACTGCCATAGAAACATTTCTTGCCTCCAAAAACCTCAACATGCCAAATTTGGATTAATTTCAGCGCCAACATTAGATTAGGGCGAATCTGCTTTTGTAAACAATGGCTTTCGTAGTCATTTTCTCTTTAACAAAAGGTCACAAATACAAATAAAGCACTCTTTAAGGAAGATGAGCTTTATCTCTATCTGCTAATATATTCAATTTGAAAGAATTGTATTCAACTTCCGATGAATTAGCAGACAAAGTGATTGTTGACAAAAGCAGATTCGCCCTAATCAAATGTTGGCGCTGATTTGTTTTATTGGCTCTCGAGTTATGCTAAAAATCCTCCACATGCCAAATATGGTTTCATATGCTTGATTAGTTCTCGAGTTATGCAAACATTTGTGTTTCATTTATATGCAAGACTCCCCCCCTTCAGACCACCATAAGAACTTTTTCCGGTACCAAAAACCCATGCATACAAATTTTCATAACAATAGGAAGAATTGATGATGATTCGTTTCAATTTGTGTGTCATTTGTAGAACCCCTTCCTCCCCTCTACCAGAAAGAGGAGGGGTCTCGAGCACCGCCGTTCAAACATTTCTTGCCTGCAAAATCCCCATATGCTAAATTTGGTTCCTCTTGCTTTCTTAGTTCTAGAGTTATGCAGAAATTTCAGTGTCATTTTCATGAGAACCCCCCTCTTAGTAAAGGGGAAGGGTCTCAAACCATCATAAAAACAGTTTCGCCCCCAGAAAACCCCACATGCCAAATGTGGTTCCATTTGCTTGATTAGTTCTTGAGTTATGCAGAAACTTCTGTTTCATTTGTATGACAACCTCCCCTTCTAGAGAGGGGAGGGGTCTCAAACAACCATAGAAAGACTTCTTGCCTCCAAAGACCGACACAGACAGACAGACAGACAGACACAGACAGACAGACAGACAGACAGACAGACAGACAGATTTTACTTCTTAATTAATAGAACAGTGATGCATTGCCAGAAGAATAGCTATAATAGCATCAGACAAGCAATTGCCAAAAATCTTAAAAATCTTGGTTTTTCTCAACAATCTTCAGTCTTTACATAGAGATATCTGTATGAAAAAAAATGAAAAAACTATAAGGGACAGCCCAATGGGGTTGTACGCAAAGTTGACGTAGGACTACGTAACTATTTCGAAATAATCTACATATATATCTATGCATATACATGTACATAATATCGTGATATGACTACCAACTGGATCATACATATTTCCCTCCAGATTTAAAAAATGCCACGAGCTTGGCACGACTGCATTAAAAAGCCACTTGCTTGCGACAGCCGCTGAGTCATCATTCTAGCTGGTTGCTCGCCCGCGTACTTTTCTGCAGGGTACTTGCAACCGTCAGCTGTCAGAGCAGTACTGGCCCATTGCCGCTCTGCACAGCTCCATGGCTGCCGAGCGAATGAAGAAAATTTGAAGGTGTCACTGTTTTATATCGTGCACTGCTGCATGTGAGACGTTCCTTACTTAAATTTGAAGTCTGTGATAGCAAAGTACTGTGTATTTGGTAAATTTACTCTGAAAAATCGGCATTATAAGACATCACCTTATATTTGCGTTAATGTCAATAGTTGAATGTTAAAAATCAATAGTTTTTAATATTTAAATCGAAGCGTAGAAAATGTTCCGATCGATTGGTGCAAACATTTTGAAAGTCAATCGTGGAATGACTTAGTTATTAACGTTCAAAACCTATATATTTTTCGTGACGCTCCAAATTTTCGCAATTCGAACGTGTACCCCAGTATTGAAAACACAGACGTAGTCCTACGTCAAAAAAAAATCTGTATCAATCTAAATAAATTTGTCTGTGAGCGACCAATGATAATAGGATGAGGTATATTTGTTCTCGTTCTTTCCTGCAACCAGGACAGTCATTGAATATTTTTGAATACAGTTCGTAACTTTGTATTGGGGATAAACCTACTGTTACAGCAGTAGATCTTAAGTTTTTCCAGGACAATTAAAAAAAAATCATACTTTTTTCGATCATTTCTATGCTGAATAACAACACCAAATCAATTCAATCCTGTAATTATTTAATGTAGGAATTATGCCAAATGACCTTTATGTCAAGTGGACCATTATATAGTTGTTTTGATTTTTGGGGGGCATTCAAGCGAATGTATGTACTGAGTAGGTAGAAGTAGCAGTATGTAGAGTAACATGCGAAAAGAGCCTAGCTGAAAAGTGGTTTCAAATTTCAATGCTCGCGGATAACTGAATAGGATTTCACACGTTCTATTGGTTATATTCAATTGATGATAGCTTTTAAAGTTCCCATATTCTTTCCAAAATATATAAGAATCTGTATTTGCTTTTAAACAGTTGTAAGGAAAATTGATAAGTATTGATAAGCTAGTTAGTTAGATGAATTGTGTTGTTGCATAAAGCACAAGGGTAGATTTGTTATTTAACAAGTTAGATAATTAATAATTTGGATCAACTATACAATCTATGGCGTGCACTTTCATTCCCAAGTATCATTGCTAGTCTTATCAACATTTTACCGTATTCTACCAGCCCTAACTTATGTTTACAAAAGCTTCATAAACCAATATTTGTTAAAATTACTTAATCCTTCAATCAAGAAATCCGTTCAAAAACTTCCCCCTTGCTCCGTACCAATAAAATAACTCATCATCTCATCGCTTCTAACCCCCATTGTTCATCGTTAAAAATAAATCAAAAAAACCAGTGATATTGTAATGCTTTCCAATTTTCTTCTTTCTCCCCTTTTTCTCTCTCTCTTGTTATCTTCCAGTCATCCAGCTGAATAGCGACATCGTCGTGACCGGCTTCTCGCTGGAGCATATCTCTAAACTGCTTGCACCAAATGGACAAATTGATTCCGCCCCGAAGAATTTCTCCGTTTGGGTAGGTTCCACTCCATATGTGTACTACTACTGCTCCGCGAAAGGGGAGCTTGCATGGCCCGTCCAGATCAAGTCAACCGTAGCTTACATGTAGTTCAGTTGTTCACACGTATTTGCATGCCGATACGATAACAGTAATTACAGCCGGCAGAGTCCGTATCATATAGAGAGAACCGTTGCCGCTGCCATCATTAATGCGCAACGTTTCTATTTGCTTCATCGCCATCCATCAGCTAGCAGCGAATACTTTATGCACTGAATACTAATGTTTCCGTTTCATTTGTCTCCCGCGTCGGATTTTTTTTTCTTTCTCCCTTTCATTGTCATTTAGGGCCTCGCGAGCGAAAACGACCAGGAAGCGATCCTGCTGGGTAACTACCAGTATCTGGACAATGGGGCAGCGCTGCAGTACTTCCCGGTGGATGATCCAACCCGGCCGGAACTGGCGGGACGGGCCTTCCGCATCGTGGAACTTCGCATCGAAGCCAATCACGGTAACGTACACTACACGTGCCTGTACCGGTTCCGGGTACATGGCGAGAGGGTTTAGGGGTCGACAGTCGACGGATGAGTCCGGTTTGTAAATAGAAGATTTTAATTCTGTTGAGTGTTAGGTTCAGTTTAGATTTTAGAAAACTGCATTGGACAGCATGATGAGCATGCGGTGCAATAATTTTACCAGGTACCATAAGTGAAGGCAGGAACCAAATCTAGCTACTTAAGAATACAGTTAGTTAGTTAGTTTGATAGTTGTTAGGGAACTGCTTTCGGCTCTTCGTCACGAGCTTCGCCGCAAAGGCGAAGGGAAGTTGGACGATTTTTTCTGTTTTTTTGGTTTTGTTTTACTAATTGGCACCTCGCGCTTCATATACTAACTACTAAAACCTAGCTCGCCGTTTAGATTTTGTTTAGTTTGTTTGAACGGGAAAGCGTGTGCCGTGTGTGTGAAGTTTCAGTATGAGAGATATACTGAGGTTGTGATTGTTGAATAATTGTATACGAAGAATGTTTGGATGTTACTAACGTTGTTTTTTTTAGAACCTTTTTGAAGTGGAATACGTTTGTCATATATTATTTCTTTTACACAAATGGATTTTTAAACTAAAGGAATGGTTAACTGTTCGAAACATGAAAACAAAGTTGTAAATTTGAAAAGTTAATTGAATCAATTTAACGAAATTCATCGATTAATAACTCTGGAAGCTCCCGCTGTGAATAAATAAAACCATTGCTTGCTCGATTGCTTGGAAACTTAATTTAAAACGAATTTTATGATTCTCGAACAATGATTCTTACTACATGGTGCGCTCGACTTTTTTGACATTTCAATTTTATTACTTATTATTACTCACAACGAGCTTGTTGCCGGCTCTGAATTTAGTGATCTGGATGCCATTTTCTTAGTGCCCTTCCATTGTTCGTTTTGTTTATCAATTCCTCCTCAGTTTCGGCGACAAAATTGTCTGAGTAGATCTTACGCTTCAGGTTGACTTAGAAATTCTCGATGGGACGCAGCTGGGGAACGTTTTGGGTACCACATCGATATTCAGCCGCTTCATCTCCTCCAATGATCGCTTCGAGTAGTGGACCAACGCCAGATCCGGCCAGAACACCGCGTCTTTGCCCTTATGGCATTTTTCGATGAACGCCGCAACTTCTGGCAGGCATTTCGTACTATAAATTTCCCCTTTCACGGCCAGTCCGGAGCGAAAGAAGAGCGGCTTTGGCATCCCCTTCTCGCTGATTGTGAGCCAAAGCAGCACCTTCTTGAGGAACTTGGTGTGTGAAATGAACTTCACCTCGGAGCTCACTTCCTTCGTGGGGGAAGTAAAATATGAAGTGCCCTGCCAGTCGTTGCCATCCAGGGTGAGATAGGTCTCGTCGTCCAGCATCACCGCAACGTCGCGATGTGCCGGGAAAATCGAGTTGACCATCTTATTCAGCCGCTGCCGCTGCGTCATTGCCTGCAGCTCCGAAACCAGTGGACGCGAGCTCCGCTTCCTGACATGTATGTTCATGTTCGCCAGGTACTTTTTCAATGTTTGGCCGGTTGAACTGGCCACTTCTCCCTCGGTCTTCCTCTTCAACATTCTATGGTGCTTCTTGACGCTTAGGGTCGTCGGCCGTCCGGAACCGGGCTTTCTTTCGATGCTCTGATTGTTGTCTAATAGTGCCAAGATGTTGTAGATGCCGGAACGGGCGTATCCGGCGTCCACAAAGTGCCGCACGATGTCCGTTTTCGACGCGGCGGGTGCCGTTCTTTGAACGTGCACACTTCTGAACTATAGTCACTAGATTCATAGTCTGGCGGATACAATGATGGGAGCCAATTTGAACTGTCACCTGGCGGAGCCAATCGATCATATCTCGAGTAATTCCTGTTAAGCGCCTTAAAGCCGTTTGTAAACAATGACTTTAAAATTCGATTTCTCTTGAATCTTAAATCACTCTCATGAAATGAAAGCAGCATTTGGTAGAAGAATGTTAGTTCTACCATGTGGAGTAGCAGGATATGGGGGGATTCTCGTAATTCGTGAGAAATCAACGTTTAAAGTCATTGTTTACAAATGGCTTTTAGGCCCTCAACATAAATTACTCGAGATATGCTCGATTGGCTCCGCCAACTGACAGTTCAAATTGGCTCCCAGCGTTGTATCCGCCAGACTATGAATCTAGTGACTATATTCTGAACGGGGTTGCTTCACTGTTTTTGCCATCACGGTTGGAGCACAGACAAACAGGCGTAACGCTTTAATTGATGCCCATCGTCCACCTAATAAACGATCAATTTGAAAACAAATAGTTGGCCAAGCCACCACTCACAGCGCTCGCATCGACAATTATGACATTTTCCTGTAGAGTGATTTTCTTGCACTTGCATTGTTTGCAAGTGTGAGTGTGTTCGGAAATGTTTTGTTTATTTTTTCGTCAAAACATGGGACGCAAATGTCAAATAAAAATTTCTCTCTAATTGAGAAGGTAAAAACAGTGGAAAATCCTTCTTTAGTTTTCCCCGTGACGTAGAAAGGTATGAAATATATTGAAACAATATTACTATTACATAGAATTTAATGTTGACATCAAGTAGATGCACGCAGTGGGTGAAATTTTGCCAGTCAAGGGAGCTTGTAGTGAAGTTTGATGAAGGCGTACAAAAGGCGGTCGAAAAGCGGAAACTATGCTCCGACCATTCCAACTCCGACCATTCCAACTCCGACCATTAAAAACTGTTACAAGCCTGAGAAAGGGTAAGCAAAATAGTGATTTAGTTGGTATATATTATGAACGTTTAGGTTATGTGGCAATTCCATCCCGTCGCAACCTACTGCTACGCACATTATTCTTGAGATTCCTGGTGAACGATCCCACGAAATGGAAATTGAATACCAAAACATCGAGTTCTTGCCAGTCCGTTCAATCATGAATTGACTGAGAATGTAAGGGAGGAGCTAGCGTTGGAGGTTGAATATCTCGATGTTGGAAAGAGAGGAAAAATCGGAAGCTAGTTTTGATGCGCAAGCCCCGGATGTGGTTGAACCATGTTCTGTAGGTCAAAGCTGTTTGAGCATCAAGATTGCTGCACTGGATGAAACGCATAACATTGGTTGATTGACGATAACTCCCGTGAATACGATGCAAGCTTGGTCTCTCTTGCTCCAAACTACAAGTGAACTAGCGATTCACTATTATTTCCACTGTTTTTTTCCGCCGGAATAATTTCCAAACTACACTGAACTTACTGGTTTTTACAAACTTTCCACTAATTTGCACTATTCTAAGAACCTGCTTCGCTTGCTTCAAAACAAAAGAATTGACAGTCAAGCGAGCCTGAAGTAGTGTGCGCGTGTATCATGGGCGCGCTCCGTTGTCAGCTGTTACGGCAGGCAAGACAATCAAACATGGTTGACACTGAAATGGGCAGAGCGGCTGAGAGATAGCACTAGAGTTTTAACGTATCTAAATTTAAAATTTATGACGATGTATTGTAAAGCAATTTGTTCTTAGTGTTACGTCTGTTTATCTGTGGTTAGAGTTCGACTGATAGAGCTATCATATTTTGTCTGCTGACTCATGGGTCACTATGATTGATGCTGCATGGGTAGTTTCGTCAGTGCGGGTTAAGGTAAACCCATGAAAAATCGGCAACTTTTGTAATTTTTTTTTTAATGCAAACGTTATAGTGGAGATTCCTTTAGTGCGCTTAATTGGGAACGCGCTACGATAATAAAAACACATAGCATGTGGAATTTGAGCTAATTGGGGGTTATTCGAAAATATTGCATCCTGGTGTCTTTCGCAAAGTAATTCAGTAAATAGTTGGCAATCCTCTGGTCAAATCAAACTTTCATAAGTGGACCAGCTTGAACTTCGGGAGATCTGAAAAACAGCGAAAGTGGTTAATTCTGAAGAAGAAAACGCAGAGTCCAATCGTAGTAGCCTAGTATAAGATACATACAATGTATTAATTGTTTATCACTCTAAAACTGTGGTTGGACTTTATTCGCTGAACTTTATTCGCTGAAAAGGTTATGAGCCGTTGCAACCGACAAACAAGACTGACAATTTTTCAATTTTTATTAAAGTTTTTTTTAGTTTTCGCTACTGAAGGCCGAAGAAATGCAAATTTCGCAGTAAGGTGGAACGATTGGAGATCATCCAGCTAAACGAATAAAAAATTTGAGCCGGGAAGACAAATCTAGAGTTCATGCTAATCTCTGGAAGTATGTTACCGGAAAACGACCAGAACTTGGCGCTGGATTTAGTGCGACAACTGAAGTGGCCATTAGAGCTTGGGGCAGCGGTGACTAGCGAGCGCGCACATGCAACGATTAGCCTTTTGTTGAAGGACAACCAGTTGAACCTCATCAATTAAGACATGGGAAAAATTGAAAAGACACTACGAGAAGGCATCGCTACCCTTGAAGGTGTCCCTACTCAAGAAGATTTGCGATAAACGTTATTCTGATGGCGAGCACATCGAACAGCGAAATGAGGGAGCTTTTCGAGCGGCTACCCATGACGGGCCAGGAATTGGACAAAAATCTGCTAGCCATGGTTCTCTGGGGCTTCGCCGAATTATTCAACACTTTAACACTTTAACACAGACTATGAATCTAGTGACTAGAATCGGATCGTGTCATCTGACATTTATTTCTCGCGAGGTAGAACACAGAAGCTTACCATGAACGGTGCTACTATTGTTTTCAATGCCAGTGGTTATCGCATTTTCAAAGGTAAGAAGGTCATCGGTGATGCCACATCGTCCAGTGGATTGTACCAATTGGCGAGTGCTCACGAAGCGTTAGCGAAAAGAGAGAATAAGGACATATCAAGTTGCCAACAAGCTGGCTTCACAAGTTTCTGAACAAGTCTAAATGAAATTCAAGTCACGCGAACACCAACTCCGGGTGGGTGTCGATATTTTTAGACTCTGATGGACGATTTCACCCGCTATTGCGTTGTGAATTTCCTGGAAAACAAATTAGTAGTCGGATCAAAGAATACGTGGAGCTCGTGAAGAGGGTGGTGCGTTCCAAAACGAATTGTTACATAAATTCTACAGAGAAGAAGAAATCACTTAACAATTCACCGTTGCGTATAATCCTCAGCAAAACGGGGTGTCCGAGCACAAGAATCGCTCATTGGTGGAGATGGCACACTGCATGTTCCTGGATTCATGTTTGCCGTTGAAGTACATGGCTGAGGCTATCAACACGGCCTACTACTACGGCATAACCGTTTGCCTACCAAGCCATTGAAGAAGACCCCGACCGAAATGTGGAGCGGAATGAAGCTGGATCTAAGTCATTTGGAGATTTTTGGATCACCAGCGATCCCCAACAGAAGACATCCAACTGGAAGCAAAATCAAGGAAGCTGCTGTTTGTTGGTTATTCTCTGCAGCACGTGGCGTATCGCTTCGTGGATCCTGAGCCGTGATGCAGTGTTCCTGCATCGTCAGCTTCGTTACAGGAAGCCTGTACTCTTCTTTTGCCGTCCTCGCGATGCATGATCCTTGCATCCGCTCTGGGGTAGACTTCCACTACCACGCCACGAGTCCACCTCTTCCGCATCGTTTCGTCTGCGATGTAGACCAGGTCTCGTCGACTGACTGGTTGTATCTCCGCATGCCACTTTGACCGTTTGTTGATAGTGGGCTGGTATTTCGTAACCCATCTCTTCCACAGCATATCTTCCAACGCTACCCGAGCAGGACCGAATAACTCGATAACTGGCCTTGGTATTTATGAGCTCAGATTAGGAGGTAAAATACCTATAGTGTCCGCTTGAATGTTTCACGCAGAGCTTGGGCTTCACAGTACGTCAAGGGGCGAGAATTGATCAAATCTTCGGCCTCCGCTAATCAGCCTCTCCCAACTTCTCTCATGTACGGGGCACACTTTTCTAAGTGTGTCCAGCGGGTCCTATAATCTTTGAGCACTTCTTCACATTCCGCCTCGATCTGCTGCACTATCTGCTTGCTAGCGCCTTGGAGGTTGGTTCCGTTGTTCGAGAAGAATTTGATCGTCTTTCCTCTTCTACACACATGATTGCCATAATGCACACTTCGTTCAAAAAACTATGAGCAACCTCAAGATAGATTGCCCTTTTTGATAGACACGTGAAAAGGCAAATCCACCGCTTTTCCGAACTTCGTCCAACAGTTAACGATCAATGGATCGTATTAGTCCACGTCAGTGAAGCTGAATAGCTGCAAATTCGGAGTTATTCGAGCCAACAGAAGTGGAACCATTTTCGGAATTCTCGGTCGACATTTGTTCACCATGCACCAACTGCATGCGCTAGCCACGATTTTCATCTCCGTCCGAAGGTTTGAGATCCAGAACTGTTGTTGGAGTTCATGGACTGCATTTTCCGAATTGGCGTGAGCTGCTTCTTGATGCCAGTACTTAAGCAACGTTCTCGTGCTAGGTGCTTTCGGGGCAGGATGATAGGAAACCTTAGTTTGTAAGAAAGGAAGGAACCCGCGTAACATCTTCCTCATCCAAAAACGGGCTAACGTCGTACAATCTACTGTTCTTCTCCAAGGGGTGCCACTCGTTGTATGGGAGCTTGCGGTTCTTCAACAGGATCTTCACTTCTTCGCCGTAGAACTCGGACTGTACAGACCGCTACAGATAGAAACCACCTCAATCGCCAAGCCTTCTCGTTTCCTGATGCAGTTGGATTTAACCGGTAGATGCAGGCAACTGTTCGTATAATAACTTTCCAATGAAAGAAACGGGTTGCATCTACGATTGCCTCCGCTGGAAACGTTATGGAACAAAAGACATGTTACTACTTCTTCTGGAGTATTCGGTTCAACGGTGTCCTGCTGCGACCTTTCTTTTCCGATTGAAACTTAAAATCGCGGGCCCTGGAATCACGAGCTGTTTGAATCCAGACTGCTGCCCTTCTTCCGTTTAGTCAAATCATCCGCTATGTTACTCTTCGTTGAAATCCACAGCTACTCACTGTGCTTCGTGAGACTCAGAATTTCGCCAATCCGAAAGGCTACGAATTGCTTATACCTGCTCGGACTGAATCCATGAGATGACAGTCCTGAAATCGGACCAGATGAACCGCTTAGTCACTTCCAAAGAATGAGCCTCGATCACTGAATTCATCAATCTGGATCCTATGACTGCCGCCTGCAGCTCAAAACGAGAAATCGACAGCATCTTCAATGGAGCAACCTTCGACCTCGCCATCACCAGCGAACACAATAGGCCGACAAACTATAAATTTTCAAGTTGGTTAGGACCAGAACAAATCAATTTTCACAGCAGCGTTTTATCACCGAAGCAGATTTCTACAATCCGAAATAGATCAATTCAAGCTGAACAACGCATTAGGTCCTAAGTATCATTTGAAGAGGTCGACGAAGAGATGCATTGTTCAGCTTGAATTACCAACAAATTTTCCACTTTTCCACCGCTGCTCGAAACTATTCTTATTAATCGAAAACAGTCTAATTCTTACTACCATCAACTAGCTTTTCTTTTATTATGTTGTTGTTTATTTTCATCCCTTTCGCATACACACACTCTCTCACTTTCGATTCGGTCCTCCACTGACGTTTAGGATCAACGTCGCTCGAGTCTCGCAGGTACAGCACAGCGCATGGTATATCGATAGTGCTCGGGGTGCCACACCTGGTCATGCATAAAGGGTGTCACCAAGGGCTGGATAGTCATGAAGAAAACGAATATATTTTATGACTCAAAAAGTACTAGCACACCGTTCCTAAACTCGATCTCAAGCTTAATGATTCGCCCCTAATAGCGTAACGCACACCAACACAACCTCAAATATTCTGTCAAAATAGCATAGCTAATCAAGACAAAAACAAAGATACTAGTACCGAAAGGTACCGAAAAGCGCAAGAGTGTATTGCAAGGTGCAGATTTCAAGGTATACTTCGGAGCAAGGGGCTCTACAACAGTGAACCAATTTGATATCGCTAGTATCATATTGTTTGTTGGTGTAAACGTGATCAAACAACAACGCGCGTAAATTTTCTTAAATTATTTTTCTTTTTGAAGTTCAGCGCTGCCTTCAGATTCTGTATACTTTGTCCACTTCGTTCGCCGCAGAAACCAAGTTTACCCGAAACTGCTTCTCGCTTCCAACTATGTTTTGGGTATTCTTCCGGATCCGCTAGACGATGGCTCAATATTTCTCGATTGGGCCGTGCTCTGGCTTGTTGGAAGGGTTCTTAAACTTATGGACCACCTGCATGTTGTTGATGGCAAACCACTCCATAGCATTTTTTTGTGTGGCGTCTCGGTTGCAATGGAAATGTCAATGTTCAAACCACACGTACAGATAGCCTGCCAAACCAGATATTTCTTAGCGAACTACAACAGTTTCATATGCTTGAACATATTTCGTATTCTAACTCAAACTTCTGCCCGGGAAGCTTTTGGAAGTCTGCCTTAACCCGTGATTCGTCGTCCATAACCACGTAATCGAACTTCAGGTCAGTTTCGCCGTGTGCAGCTTTCGGGATGAGAGAATGAGAGAATATTAAGAAAGGCGAATTTCCACTGAATCGCTTTTAGTAAATTTTTTACATGTAGAGTCCTTGTAGATTCTTAGGGTTGTGCCTTCAAGTATTTGAAACTGCTATGCCAACCGGCAATTTGTGGATTGTAACGATCTTCACGTTGACGAAATATTTTTTAGTCAATTTTAGTAAATTCTTACCTGTAAGTAATGTCACCTAATAACAGCAAATACAATCTGATTTTTTTTAACGTGAGTTAATTGTGCAAGAGGAAGAAGAATTTCTAAATGCATTCCACTTCATCTCCGAGAAGTACTAGTCATTTAACTACTTGTCCGCTTTGACTGTGTTTTTCTGTGCATCACATTAACAACATCCTGCATTCATAATACCTGGATTCTTTATCGCCACTAATTCATGAAAGCTAACATCCAAAATATACCCCATCCGAAATATAAAATAAATTAACAGCTCTCTTTGCCGTACTCTCAATCACCGCATCAACATTTTTGCCATACTTCTTCGCCTACAAAAACACCTGCCTGCCTTACATAAGTAAGTTGAAAGCAGTTCAATTTTACACTAGCTTAATAATTTCTAGATTAGTAAGTATTCTCACCATTCGATATCCCGTCAGTGTATAGTTCTTATGTCGATTTAAGTGAAGCTTTTGTCCATAAGTTATCCCTATCAAAAATGTTGGTGCGGAACAACCCGGCAACGTCTATTGAACTACATCCTGAATATCTCCGTAACAAAAACGTTTGTGGGAAATTGACGATGGACGATGGACCCATCCAGTTAACAAAGGTTATCATTAACGTTTGAATTGAAAGCTATCACCAGTTTTACCATTTTAAGCTCCAAAGTCACTTGAATAATTTACCTTAAAAGATATCCATATAAATTTATAATTGCTGAGGCAAGTATGTGTTCGTTGATTGTTAATTTTTAATCGAATATAAGTTATTTTAACGCCTATCAGTGTAAAATGCAGTACAAATTTGTTGTAAATTTTCCTATTCTATTGCCAGGTATCTCGAAAAATTCCAACTTGCAAATTTTGTGCTTTTTTCACAGCGTTATTGTTTTTTTTTCAATCTAATGTGGTAACTTACAAAACACTTGTATAGACTTTATAAGCGGCCTTTCGATTTTAATTCATAAGAATACATGTTCACACTAACTTTTGTAGTTTCCGGTTACCGTCACAGTAGATGCAGTAACTATTCGTAATTAAAGAAAGTCTTAAAACAAACCGATTGCGATCGATAATTTCATTGATTCTAAACATCCGAAAGCATGGGTTTTGAAATTTTGCAATGGGACGAGGCTTGAATGATATGTCACCTCATGAAACTTTTTAACTACAATTTCCTCTGTTTTACAGTATGCGGCAGAAAATTATGGGGCACTAACTAATACTATCTTACCACTCAATCTGTTCAACGTAAGTTTACATTTACTTTTCTTATGAACGGTCGTTTGCAAGCAGAATGCCTTTCCAATACGTGCTCAACAATGCGACCCCGAACTGCACGATCGGATATCGAAAGACTTACCTTTTTCTGAGTGCTCGGATGGTAACAAACGGGTCCTTCTCTATTTCTCGGATGATTCTAGAGTATAGGCCTTTGATAGCGTGTGGCATGATGGCCTGGCGTTCAAACTAAAACGGTACAATCTTTCCATGTTCCTGGTGAAGATAATTACAAACGATCTGTCAAATAGGATATTCCGTGCCTTGCTGCATGGTGCACTTTTCAATGCACAAGAGATCCACTTTTGTTTAACCTGTTCACCTCGGAGATACCCCCGCTCCTTTAAAATGGATCTCTGTCGTTGTTTGCCGATGAAAGCGCAGTCGTCCACAATTGTATGGTAACAGTCCACAGTTGTAGGGTAACCTGCCAGAATACTTCACTGGATGGAAGATTTGTACCAACGCAGCGAAAACCCAGGTCATCCTCTTCTCATTCTCAAAACCTTCCAGACTTGTTCCGCCTGATGATTGTAAAATAAGCCTGAACAATACAACGGTGGAATGGACCAATACAGCTGTCTACCTTGGCGTTTCCGCACAGAAAACTGCTTTTCAGGGAGCAAGTTGACAAAAACTGTCACAAAGTGTAACGTTCTGTTGAAGCTACTGTACCCATTGATCAACAGAAGGCCTGAAAAACAAGCTTGCTGTCTGCAAGCAAACCATACTTCTGGTCATCGAAAACGGCATGCCAGTCTGGGGGAGTTGCGCAAAAATACATCACCTAAAGCTTCCAAGTGTTCAGAATAAGTTCCTCAGGATGATCCTTAACACCCCTCCGAGGACAAGAACAACTTGGACCTCAGTCCGTCTGGCCGGAATAAAAACATTTGAGAATTGCTGAAGTGAATATCAATCACTACAGTGCCAATCATCGGATCACCAGGTCATTCAAGACTTAGTACCACACTCTTAGTATTTTCAAATTGAAGTCTTAGGTTATCAAATTTCAGTCTTATTAGTTAGTTAGGTCATCAAATTAATTAAGAAAATCTAAACATGCCAAAGGCAAACCAAAGGATAAAAAAAAACATTAAGTTTTCTGCGTTATCTAATGCACATAAAGGGAATGCTAGATTTGGCAGAAAATAATAGGATATTTCATGTGAACTTTAGCCAGATAACGCCTGAATCCAGTCTGTTGTATGAAAGATCACAAACATTGTTGTATGGAGCATGAAATATTGCAAACAATTTCGTTGTTTACGCCTCCTATGAGGGGAAATTAAACGCGCCTGTTAAAATTAATGATTTTTTTCTGTGCACAAAACTAAGCTGAAGAGCCCTTACGGCTAACCACTTGTAAATTCAAAAATAGGTTAAGTTAAACAAATTATTTTAAATAAAGACAACATTTAACTACCAGCATTTGAAGAACCAAGACTAAAATGGACGCGAAGCTACGAAGCGGTGGATTCGAAACCTAGCGGTTCAAAGTTGAGGTGCTGTTAGTCCAGGAGAACCTGTGGAAGTACGTGTCAGAGGTCGCCTGCAACCCGCTGACCTGGAAGGAAGGTGACGCCAAGACCTGTGTACAGAAGTATGACGATCCATCCAACTACAACCCTGTCATTATCAAGCCACTATCACCGCACCACGCTCGGATGGTCAAGATTCCACACACCGATAAAATCATCTCCCTTTGAGCATTCGATTACTCCCTCTCACTACGCAGCATCAGCAGGCATCATCAACCATTATCTCGCCATCATCATCATCATCGATTGCCACCCATTAAGGGGAGTGATAAGGATGACCGGTATAGTATCCAGCGAGAGATAACAGCAGTGAGAGTATCACTCGTTCTCAGAAGCCGACTGATAACATCGCATCGACGACGGGCTGACTTATTTACAGTGATCATTCGGGAGCAATGATCAGTCCACCTCAACCAGGCCACGGTATACCACGGGCAGGAGACCCATGACCATTTTTAAAGTGTTTTTCGTTCTAAGTTTAAGTTATGTGAAATACATGTTAGATTTAGGAAATAAAGAACTATGCATGTTAGCGCCTTTTTTATAATAAAGTGTCGTGTATAATTTTACCACTGCGCGTTAACTCGAACAATAAAACGTCACAAATGAATAACGGCTGATCGTCCAAGTGCTGATGGACATTGTGGTTGGTGTATGCATGTAGCACCCTTTGTTACTGTGAAGTTCGTTTACCCAACGATGTCGGGGTTTGCATGGGCAACCCATTTCCACTGCTGAGCTATCAGGATCCCCCAAGGTAACGCTGAACCCCTTCATTTTGGTCCTTCGAACCGGATACGGACCGGGACGGACTATACGAGTCCCACGGAAGCTCTCGACACTGGGTCGAAGCTAGAAACAGCGGTTGGATATCCATCAGACTTTGGCTAGTGGACGCCATTGCATCAGGAAACAATCGAGGCTTTGTTCCAATCAATACAATAGTGCGCCTAGAACTTGGCGGCGCACTTTTTCGGTCGCCATCGCTGGTAGTTTTGACTTGGCTTGGACTTCAGCCAAATGGAGTTTTTATGCAGGTTAGTGAACCCTTTGCATGCTATATGTCCAGCCAAGCTAGGCTATTTCTTGCTTCTAACACATGGTTTTATATCTGACGATTCGGAACTACACGGACGTGCCCTTTTCAACACGGCCTTCTGAGGACACGGGTGGACTGCCCATCACATTTGAACCTTTCGCTGGACAAACAATCGAGGGTTATCGAGTGATTATCCGTCCAAATATCCAAGTGCTCGTATTTTGAAGTCATCTGCCGGCATTGTGGTCGGTGTACATTCATCACCAGGGTCAACGACCTTAGCCTACCGTTGGACACCATCAGGCATCAGCACAGAGAGGAAGCAACATACGACATTTTACCAGGTAAACTTAAATTTAGTGTACTACCGAAGCTAGGACCACAGAATTACACTATTTTAATTTGAAACCACTCCTCTTCGTTTTGCCTCTCTAACTACTGAGCCCTGATTACCTTTGGATCACGTTTTCGAGTCTTGATTCCGTCAGCCTATTTGAACATTGACGTCGTTGTGAATGACTATAGATAACGAATGCTGTAATTATTTGATTGGGTGAGTTTGAACGGTATATGTCCTGCCGAAGCCAATTTTCGATATCTACACCGCTTATTTCCTCTTCGACCTTCACCTTTGCTATTGAGTTGTCGTCATCTGAGATATCAGCGTCACATTCATGGTTCACGACGCTACGCATTTACCTGTTGGAATTTGGAATACAAACACTCGTTTCGCCGGGTAATTTAAACTAGTATATGCCTAGCGAAGCTGAGCTTTTGCAATACACTACACCGCTCCTCTCTTTCTCTGCTTATTGTATTACCGTAACGACAACACCATGCCAGGCGCTGGAACAACAAACAAGGCACCGTCGATGAGGGCATTGACGGCTAGGTTGAAGGAGATCCAGTTGTCATTCAACGACATCCATCGGTTTACACAGGCATTTTCCGAAACAAACAGCATTACCGATGTGGAGGTACGGTTGGAGAAACTGGACGAGCTGTGGGAAGGTTACAGCGCAACCACCGTGGAGATCTTCGCCCATGATGACTACAATGCTGAAAAGACTTCGATTGAGAAGGAACGCGTGGAGTTTAGCGATCGCTACTATGCGGTCAAATCGCTTCCTTACGGACAAGGTCAAGGAGATGCAAGGGCCTTCGCTTTTAGAGCAGGCCATCCGAGCTGGTGATAATTCAACATCTAGTACCAGCGATCACGTACGTCTTCCGCAGATTAAATTGCAGACGTTCGATGGGACCATCGATGATTGGCTGAGCTTTCGCGACTTATTCACGTCGCTCATTCATCGGAAGATGGATTTACCAGAAGTAGAGAAGTTTCACTACTTGAAGGGCTGTCTTCAAGGGGAACCCAAGGCCCTTATTGATCCACTTCCAATCGCAAGGGCCAACTATCAGGTGGCATGGGATTTGCTGTTAAAGCGATACAATAACAGCAAGCAGCTGAGGAAGTGGCAGGTACAGGCTATCTTCAAGCTGCCAACACTCTCCAAGGAATCTGGAAATGAGCTACATATACTGGTCGAAGGCTTCGAACGAATCGTGCAGACTCTTGACCAAGTCGTGCAGCCGGAAGAGTATAAGGACCTTTTGTTGGTGAATATCCTCACTGCACGTTTGGATCCAATCACGCGTAGGGGGTGGGAGGAGGTATCATTCACAAAGGAGCACGACACGTTGGAGGACTTATTCGAATTTCTGCGGCGTAGGATCCAGGTTTTGGACAGTTTACCACCCAAGTTTGTCGACACTAGGGGTGTTGGCCAATCGCAGCAACAATCGAAGTCAAGACCGCAACCCGCAAAGGTCAGCTACAACGCTCAGGCGTCTGGGGACGCTGCGTTGCCTGTTCGTCAGATCATCTTCTCCACCAGTGCAGCGAATTCCAAAGGATGGCAGTATCGGACAGAGATAGCCTACTTAAATCCCATGGGCTTTGTCGGAACTGCTTCAGGATGGGACATCAAGCCAAGGACTGCCACTCAAAATACTCTTGCAGGAACTGCAAGGGACGTCACCATACTCTGGTGTGCTTCAGGTCGGAGAAGGAAACCAAGGTTGCTGCAGTCGCTGGAGGTAGTAAATCATCCACTTCCCCGGAACAACAGGAGTCATCTGGTTCATCCAACACCCAAGTGGCTAACATGGCGGCCACGGAAACTGTAGCGTCTGCTGCAGCTCACCACAATCCATCCCAGGTGTTATTAGCAACCGCAGTTGTGATGATCGAGGATGACATTGGCAATCGCTATCCTGCTCGCGCTTTACTGGACTCGGGGTCCGAAAGTAATTTCATCACGGAGCGATTAAGTCAACGGCTACAAAGTTACTCGGGATCGGGTAGATATCTCGGTAGCAGGAATTGGCCAAGCAGCCACCAAGGTACGGCAAAGGATCCGAGCGGTTATACGGTCACGAGTCTCTGGCTTTTCTCGTGAATTGGGCTGTCTAGTTCTTCCGAAGGTAACGGTGAACATTCCAACAGTCGCCGTCAATATGGGCTCATGGACTCTACCAAGTGGGATTCAACTGGCGGATCCCATGTTCTTTGAACCGAACGTAGTGGATCTCGTACTCGGTATCGAATGCTTTTTCGACTTCTTCGAAACAGGACGGAGAATTTCTCTGGGGAACATCTTCCTATCCTAAATGAGTCCGTATTTGGATGGATAATCAGTGGTGGTATTTCGGAGCCTAATCACCCTATTCGTATAAGCTGCAACGTGTCATCACAGGTTCGCCTCGATGAACTAATCTATCGTTTCTGGTCATGTGAGGAGGTTGAATCAGGAAAGGTTTACTCACCGGAGGAAACAAGGTGTGAAGAGAGCTTTGTCAGCACGGTTAAACGAGGTTCGGACGGTCGGTACATCGTTTCGTTGCCGAAAGACGAAGATGCCATCTCAAGGTTGGGTGAGTCAAGGGACATCGCATACCGGCGTCTACAAGGTACGGAACGCAGATTGGCTAGGGATTTGACACTCCGCAAACAGTACAATGCCTTCATGGAGGAATACGTCAAGCTTGGTCACATGCGAGAGGTGGGGGAACCTGATGTGGCAAAACGATGTTTTCTCCCACACCACCCTGTACTCAAGGAAGCAAGTACCACTACCAAGGTACGGGTGGTATTTGATGCGTCGTGCAAAACGTCAAGCGGAGTATCACTCAACGACGTACTGTTGACAGGTGCGGTTCTTCAGGAGGAACTCCGGTCAATTATTCTGCGCAGTCGGACAAGGCAGATTATGCTTGTCTCGGACGTGGAGAAGATGTTTCGCCAAATCCTCGTATTTCCTCAGGAACGTGCCTTACAATGCATTCTTTGGCGCTTCTCGTCTGCGGAGGTGCTTAGAATTTACGAGCTCAACACAGTTACGTATGGCACAAAGTCAGCACCATTTCTGGCCACAAGAACGCTCAAGCAATTAGCCATGGACGAAAGGAGCAATATCCGCTCGCGGCGAGAGCTGTTCTGGAGGACACCTATATGGACGATGTCTTTACAGGGGCGGACGACGCAGGAACTGTAATCAATTTACGGATACAATTGGAAAGGATGATGACAAGTGGAGGTTTCAAGTTGCGGAAATGGGCATCGAACTGCCAGGCGGTACTGGAAGGTATTCCGGAGGAAGATCTAGCGATCCGGTCATCAGAAGGGATTGATTTGGACCCGAACCCCTCGATCAAAACACTTGGGCTCACTTGGATGCCAGTCTCCGATGAATTAAGGTTCCAATTTTCAGTTCCCAGCTTGGATACTAACGTACCCCTCACCAAACGGAATGTCCTGTCAATCATTGCCACTCTGTTCGATCCCCTGGGACTCTTGGGAGCCACCATAACTTCAGCTAAGATTTTTATGCAACAGTTGTGGACGCTACGTAACGAGGAAGACCAAAGGCTCGATTGGGATCAGCCACTGCCATCAACGGTGGGTGAGACCTTTAGGAGATTTCACGATCAGCTCCCACTATTAAATGAAATCCGTATCGAGCGCGGTGTAATTATTCCGAATGCTGTCTGGACGGAGATCCACTGTTTTTCGGATGCCTCAGAGAAAGCGTATGGGGCCTGTGTTTGCTTGAAAAGTCTGAACAGCGCTGGTGACGTGAAAATTAGCCTTCTTTCCTCCAAATCAAGAGTCGCACCCTTGAAATGCCAGACGATTCCGAGGCTGGAGTTGTGTGGAGCGCTTCTTGCAGCCGAGCTATTTGGAAAGGTCGCAGAATCGATTCGATTCAGGGAAGGTCCTACTTCTGGACAGATTCTACGTGTGTCTTACGTTGGATCAGGGCTCCTCCCACGACCTGGACTACTTTTGTCGCCAATCGTACAGCAAAAATACAAACTATTACCGAAGGTTGTCAATGGAACCATGTGCCTGGGACGCAAAATCCGGCAGACTTGATATCCCAGGGAATCGCCCCTCAAGACATCGTTGAAAACCCACTGTGGTGGCAAGGACCAAGCTGGCTGAAAGAGGACTCAATTCAATGGCCTAGATCAACGGAAATATTGGGTCAAGAAGAAGAAGAAAAGCGAAGGACGGTAGTTACTGGAGCGGTTTCTACGATTGCTGAGTTCAACCACGGTTACATTAGTAAATTCTCATCATACACTAACCTCATTCGTCGTACGGCATACTGGTTGCGTCTGATGAAGTTACTGCGGCAACCATCCTCGAAGAGCAGCACTCCACCGTTCTTGTCAACGGCGGAATTACGGGAAGCGGAAAATACATTGGTTCGTCTGGTACAAAGAGAAGAGTTTGTCGAGGAGATAAAAGCGCTCACTAAAGGAGACATGATTCCAAGAGGATCCCACTACGTTGGTTTAACCCTTTTCTTTCCAAGGATCAAATTATCAAATTAGGCGGACGATTGAAGCACTCAATGGAGTCGGAAGAGGCAAAGCACCCCATGGTTCTGCCAGCACGACATCCTTTCACTCGGCTACTCTTACAGCACTATCACGCACGTCTGCTCCATGCTGGACCTCAGCTTATGTTGAGTGTACTCCGACTTCGATTTTGGCCGTTGGGAGGTAGAAGTGTCATCAAGAACATCGTGCACAAATGCCAGAAGTGTTTCCGTTCCAAGCCATCGACCGTTCAACAGTTCATGGGCGATTTACCAGCTGCACGAGTCACCGTATCCCGGCCATTTTCTTCTACTGGTGTGGATTATTTTGGTCCAGTGTATGTTCGAACCAATCCTCGACGTGCGCCAACCAAGGCTTACGTCGCGATCTTCATTTGTCTATGCACGAAGGCAGTTCATTTGGAACTCGTGTCTGACCTATCTACTGACCGATTCCTTCAAGCACTACGGCGATTTGTGTCACGGAGAGGTAGGTGTACAAATATTTATTCCGACAATGGCACCAATTTCGTGGGCGTCCGGAATAAATTACAAGAGCTACTAAAACTACTTAAGAACCGTGATCATCACGACACTATTTCCAAGGAGTGTGCCAAAGATGGCATTCAGTGGCATTTTATCCCGCCGAGTGCTCCTCATTTTGGAGGTTTGTGGGAGGCAGCCGTCCGTTCTACCAAACACCACTTGCTGAGAGTAATAGGAGAAACACCTGTATCTTCAGAAGACTTCAGCACTCTGCTAACGCAGGTAGAAGCCTGCCTGAACTCTCGCCCTCTCACGCCTATATCTGATGACCCCAATGACTTAGAGCCACTGACACCCGCACACTTCCTGATCGGCTCATCTCTTCAGTCAATTCCCGAACCAGACTTAGGAGAGCTACCAATCAACCGCTTGGATTCTCTACAGCGTACGCAAAGGAGACTTCAAGATTTCTGGAAGAGATGGCGCAGGAATACCTCTGCCAGCTGCAAGCAGAGGACTAAAAGATGGCAGCCAGCTGTTCAAATTGACGTAGGCAGACTAGTAGTCATAAAGGACGACAACCAGCCCCCACAAAATGGAAAATGGGGAGAATTAGTCAAATTCACCCAGGCACAGACAGAGTAGTCAGAGTTGTAACTCTTAAAACAGCAACAGGGCTTCTAACTAGACCGGTCGAAAAGCTCTGTATCCTGTCGCTTCCCGAAGAAGCTGAAACAACTAAGCCGAAGGACACAGCCAGCTCAAATTAGAGTCTTCTTTCCCTTTCCACCCTCCTATCCCGTCGAAGAGGATCTGCTTTCTATTTTCAGGAATTCGACGAATTCCAGGGTGGGTGAGGATGTACAGAAGTATGACGATCCATCCAACTACAACCCTGACATTATCAAGCCACTATCACCGCAACACGCTCGGATGGTCAAGATTCCACACACCGATAAAATCATCTCCCTTTGAGCATTCGATTACTCCCTCTCACTACGCAGCATCAGCAGGCATCATCAACCATTATCTCTCCATCATCATCGTCATCGATTGCCATCAATCAAGGGGAGTGATAAGGATGACCGATATAGTATCCAGCAAGAGATAACAGCGGTGAGAGTATCACTCGTTCTCAGAAGCCGACTGATAACATCGCATCGACGACGGGCTGACTTATTTACAGTGATCATTCGGGAGCAATGATCAGTCCACCTCAACCAGGCCACGGTATACCACGGGCAGGAGACCCATGACCAATTTTTAAAGTGTTCGTATTGTTCTAAGTGTTAAGTTATGTGAAATACATGTTAGATTTAAGGAAATAAAGAACTATGCATGTTAGCGCCTTTTTTATAATAAAGTGTCGTGTATAGTTTTACCACTGCGCGTTTAATCGAACAATAAAACGTCACAAATGGAATAACGGCTGATCGTCCAAGTGCTGATGGACATTGTGGTTGGTGCATGCATGTAGCACCCTTTGTTACTGTGAAGTTCGTTTACCCAACGATGTCGGGGTTTGCATGGGCAACCCATTTCCACTGCTGAGCTATCAGGATCCCTACAAGGTAACGCTGAACCC